>JAZKJV010010934.1:0-115344 GCA_037367405.1 Ottelia alismoides | reverse complement strand
TGGCCCGAGGACAAATGCAAGAAGAAAAATAGATTCACCGCTATCGTGGAGTGTGACTTTATGATCATGGATTGTGATGAGTGGTGTATTGATTCTTGTGCAACTCATCACATTACAAAGATAAAAGGGGTCTAGTGGACTTCAATGAGTTGAAGAAAGGAGAACAAAGAATTTTATAGGGAATAACTCCTACTTGGATATTGTAGGTGTTGGGGCATACGTGCTTGCTTGAGAGATACTATCATGGTACTTGGGATTTACTATATGAATCACGAATACGTCGATACCTCATAGTTGTTCCAATGTTGCTCGATAAGGATTTTGAAGTTCGATTTTATAATAAAGATAGGAAAGAATAATGTCTATGCCATGAGAAGGTTTGCACTTGAGCATGATATATTCTATTTCCCTGTAATACGTTTTAGTGAATCGATAGGGGTGTCTATCGAGCTCAACGAGTCGAGTTGACCCCAACTCGTATTCGAACTCGATAAGAAAATCAAGACTCGAGCTCGGGCGCGATAAGGTTCAAGCCCTGGATTACCGGGTCCAGCTCGAACTCGTCAAGTTCGAGCTAGCTCACAAGCCTCTTAACGAGTTGTGAGCTTATTGAGCTGGCTCATGAGCCTCTTAATGAGCTGGCTCACGAGCCTTTGCTTCATTTTGTAAATGAAAATACGCCATATGCAACTTTGGTTTTTATGATACTCTTTGACTCAAGAATGGCAACACGGTTGCAAGAGGTTCAACATTTACAACACGTTTAATATTCTAGGGCCCAAAGATCAACTCGTAGACAAAGAAGGAGGTGAAATCACGAAGGGGGAGAGGACGAAACTTTGTGTCGACCTTCGGGCGCATGAGTGGGAGCCGAAGAGGGAGGAGCTCATGAAGGGGGAGAGGGCAAAGCTTCACATCAGCTGTCAGGTGCACGAGCGGAGCCGAAGAGGGAGGAGCTCGTGAAGGGGGAGAGATTGGAGAGGGAGACTGGTGACATCCTGGAGGAGGAGTTATGAGGAGGGCAGCTAGGCGAGTTGTAGTTAGGTTTAAGGTTGGAGAGGAGAGTAGGGCGAGTGGGGAATTGCTGAATTGGATTTGGGAATTTGGGATGGGGTTGGTCTATTGGGTGCTACATCTTGCGTTGGTACCCATGCCCTTGTGTTGTGCGGTCATGCCTTTGCTTTATTACCCAATGAGTTATCGAGTCGAGTTATCGAGTTGAACACCACTCGACTCTGGCTCGACTCAATAAACTTAACAAGCTAGAAATGTAACTCGAACTCGGACTCATTATGCTTTTAAGTTGGGCTCACGAGCTCTTAACGAGCTGAGCCCGAGTTGAGCTCAACGAGCCTGAGCTTTCTTGACAACCCTAGAATAAATGAATATGCTTTCTGAGTATTCTTTGTATTATTTGTCTGATTATGATTTGTGGAACATTAGACTGAGGTATCTACAAAACTCAAAGATTCATCTAATGATCAAAGACAATCTTTTACCTAAAATACGGTTGAAAGGACATTACCATGTGAATATTGTCTAACTGACAAAATGACGAGAAAACCATTCTTCATAAGGGCTTGGTTAACATAAACATTAGTTTGATCCGTTACGACATATGTAGACCGCAAATTAAGGAATACTTTATAACATTAATTGATGAGTACTCGAAGTTTCTCTTATATATATATGTTAGGGAGAAAGGTATAAGCATTTGAAACATTGAAATGATACAAGACAAAGTGGAGATAAAATTAGAACAATCATTTAAGACTCTTCAAACTGATAGATGTGGATAATATACCTTGAAGGAATTTGAGGAGTATTGCATGCAAACATACATTTGTAAGTAGACTACGATACCTTATACACCACAACAAAATGGTGTAGCAGAAGAAAGAATAAACATTAACAAATGTAGTAAGGTGTATGTTGTTACACTGAGGTCTAACAAACAGTTTTTGGGGAGAAGCAATGTTGACCAATAACCACACATATAACATAATTCCCTCCAAGTCTATAGAATCAATGTTATATGAAATTTGCAATGACAGCAAACCCGAGTAGGGTCATCCCCAAAATGGGATTTGTTGCTCATGGTATTGAGTCGACTTAAGGATAAGCTACGCTTAAAACATTAAAATGCAAATTTATCGGATACAATGAACATTCTAATTGATATATATTCTTTCATGAATCTGAAGGTCAAATTGAAAGTTGTGATGCAAACTTCCCTGAAAATCACGATGAGAAGGAACATGAAATGGATGAATCAGGTCTTTTTGATTGTTCCATACAATAATAGAAATAATTTAGAGATTAGTTAAGATTTAATGAATGATATCGTTCCTCCGTACATAGAGAGTGAATATATCGATAATAATGATCCTTTAGAGGGAGCCGGTGAATCCACACAACCCATAAGTATAGTCGGGAATAAGAGATCCAGAAGGCATCTCGAATAAATGGAAGATATCATTTCTATGGATGTGAGGCATTATGTTACATTATAGATGAGGATGTAGTGAATTGTACTGATCCCATATCCTTTCACGAAACAATGGCTTCAAATGGGTAAGTGGGTGTTTCGAGAAAAAATATCTAGTTGATGGCATTGTTGATGAATATAGAACAAGACTAGTTGCCAAATGTTATACTCAGAAAGTCGGATAGACTCCCAGGAAACCAAATCTCTGATTGCCAAGTTTGCATTGATACAGATAGAATTTATTCAAATGGATCTGAAGACATTTTTCTTCAATGGAGAATTGAGGTATGAGATACGTATGGGACAACTTGATGATTTTTTCAAGTAGAAGGTTAGGAAATGGTTTATAATTAAGAAGTCATTATATGGCTTAAAACGATTGTTTACGGCAATAATTTCTCAAATTTCATGCGAAAATTATCTAATTCAGTTTTGTTGCAAATAAGTTGAATAATTGTATGTATGTCCTGAAGAGTGGGAGCAAGTTTGCAATTATATCATCGTATGTGGATGACATTCTACTCGTAGGTAATGATATAGCCATTCTCAGTAAGATTAAGGAAAAATCGAACTTGAATCTTGGATGGACATGGGTGAAGCAACCATGCTATAGAAATCCAAATAACGAGATGTGGAATGCGAATAGTTATTTGAATTATCATGAGGCCTTAAAGTTCTCTTATAAAGGAGAAACCCTATTGGGAAATTACATACTAGAGATGAAATAAAATTAAAATAGATAAAATGATTCGAATAAGGCCTCAAGATAGAATATAGACATCAATCATGCTCATCTTGGAACATGTGACACCTGGATTCGAATAACCCAAAACGAACTCAATTAAGGTCCATATAATCAGATAAAATTATTGATCAATATAGAATGATCTAAATCGAACCAGAGATCGTAAATTAAAATTCGTTTGGGGTCAGTCGATCAAAAACCAGTTGCATCGCAATACGTGCAATCTGAAAAGCCATAACACAATCGGAAATCATAAAAAAAATATGAGACCATCATAAATTTCATCTCGACAAATAAAGCCAACAAAATCGACCGTTCATAAATCAAAGGTCATTTGTCTATTGAAAATTACAAAATTTTGATTAAAAAATCAAGACCGCATTTCACCAATTTTTATATCCATCTTATATAAGAAAAGTAAGAAATTTATATCGTTTGATCATCATTCATAAACACTCAAAGCGAGCCAATGTACATCTGACTCTAAACTTGAGGTGTGAATGCAGGTGACTTTGATTTTTCACATGAGAGAAAGGAATAATATATAAGTAAATAACACATGTCAACAAATCGGCCCCCACACTTGGCTATATTTATTCTTCCATTTAGCTCAAAAAATTTCCTCCACATGTCAACAACCAAGCCCCTTTCTCCTTTTTTATATAACACCAAAACCCCCTTCATTTCTCTTCTATTCCTCTACAATTTCCAGTTAATAGAACCCCGGAAATCCTCCACCGAGGAGCCCTCTTCCTCCATTTTGCTGCGAAGCAGCTACTGGATCTCCAACCCAAGCAGAGGATCTACTCCTGAGGTTGTTTCTCTGACCCTGCAAGCTTCTGGAGCCCCTACTACTGCTGTATAATGCTCCTATGCAATTGCTCCAAGCAGCTGCTGAAGCCGTATCTGCTTACTGCTGAAGACCGGAGCTGCTGCTCCCAAGTTTTTGGAGCTGCTACGTCCTGGAGCCTTGATTCCAACCCCTCTTGCTGCTCCTGCACTAAAACCCTCCGCTACAGTTGAAGCAATTGCTGCTGAAGCTCCTTGTTGAGCTTCTGTGCTACTCCAAAAGCAGCCAATAGCTGCTGTCCAAAATCTCATGGAAACCCCCTGCTGTTGCATGCAAATTGATCCTCCCATCTTGGAGGATCCAAGGTACAACCACACCTTCTTTTGCTGCCATTTGTGTAATCTCACACGTATTGATTTCCAAATTCAAGTCTAAGTTTAAGCTTATGATTTTATAAAGTTTAAAATCAAAATTTGGAATTTTCCCACAAATCTTTTGCCCTCAAAATGCTACTGATTTATACATTTTTAGATCTGATTTAAGAGCAGATTCATAGCTCCAAATCATGGATTTTAAAAGATCAAAATTTGAGGGTGGATTACATACAAATTCATTTAAAATTCATAGGCTGCCATATGCCCTTGATTTCATGAGAACATTGAGAAATTTGGGAGTGAATTACGTACAATTTAGTATAATTTCAGACCACTGTTTAGACTCTTATTACATGTTAAATTGTGAAAGATTGATTTGGGGTTAAATAGCATGGAATTGATATAAAATTCAGATCACTTATTGGCTATTAATTCATGCTTAAAATTTGAAAGAACTTGTGGATGAATAGCTTGAAATCAAGCTTAATTCATACCATTAATGGATATGGATTTTATACATGAAATGTGAGGAATTTTGGGCGAATTGCATCCATTTTAGTACCTAAAACCAGTCCATTGTTATGCACTAATATCACGTTGAACAATGAAAGAATTTTGAGGGATTTGCATACATTTTAGTAGCTAAAATCAGTCCACTGTTATGCACTAATATCATTTTGAACAATGAAAGAATTTTGGGTGGTCTGCATACATTTTAGTGCCTAAAATCTGTCCAATGTTATGCACTAATATCATGTTGAAAAATAAAAGAAATTTTGGGTGATTGGCATACATTTTAGTGCCTAAAATCAGTATACTGTTATACACTAATATCATGTTGAACAATGAAAGAAATTTAGATGATTTGCATACATTTTAGTGCCTAAAATCAGTCCACTGTTATGCACTGATATCATGTTAAACAATGAAAGAATCTTTGGTGATTTGCATACAATTAAAGTCCAATTTCAGATCGTTAATTAACCATTGATTTCTGCTTAAAATTGATTGACTTGGGGGTGATTAATATGCAAATTAGATCCAATTCTAGATCACTTATTTAGCTACTTTTTTCATGGTCTAAAATATAAAATATTTGAGAATTTTGTATAGCATTGAATTTGAATTCAGATTTAATGAGTAGATCTAAATCTCATTATTTAAAAAGAGGAAGAATTGAGAAATCTTGCATCAGTCAGAACTTATATCTAGATCCAATGAACAGCTTCTAATCTCATGGTTTGTGAAAAAATGATAACATGTGACCACAAGGACTGACCATCTTCATGAAATAATCCTTTAAGTATACTTAACTAACTGTTGATCACCGTTATCAGTGACAAGATGCCTAGATCTATAAAGTTAACCACATCACAGATAGAGAAAGGATGAGGAATCAAGAAAGTAAATATGATGGTAAATCAACAATGTCCATTAATAATGCTGGTCATGGTGACCCTTACACCTGACTGTATGAGGGCGCGGTGACCCTCAGCTGGACAGGTGATTGGAAGCCCAGTTACGACAATGACCGCCTAGTGTGCGGGCCTAGGATCCCAATCATTTTTTTACGGTTTTTACGCGAGCTCACATTGTTTTTTCACTTCGTTGGGATCCAGGTGTTTGACCAGTTCCGTTGACATTGTTTACGTAGGGTACCTAGGTTTGAGGTCTCTTGGTTTTACTTTTCGAGCTCGTTTTGCCCGTACAGTTCGGGTTGGTTTTTGGAGTGACTTAGTCCGGAAACTCTGTCCCACCCGTCTCAAGGGCATAATTTTGAAGTGTGCCTAGCTCTCTCCTGGACCGCACTTCCACTAGGAGGGTGAGATGGAAAATTCTATAAGGAGGCTTCCTCACTGGTTGAGTTTTTTGGTTATTGTTCCTCGAGTAGGTTCTAATGAAGAAAAGATCTTCGTCGAACATTTTTTGTTTGCAGTACATGATACAACTTTTTTCAAGTTATATGTAACTCTCTTGTTCTTATTTCTTTCTCTTCTGTTATATTTTGGGATACATGTACATAATGACCGTTTTTTATACATGTAAATATATATGGAAATTAATGCAAATATGAAATTGGTGATACTTGTTAATTCTATAGTTGTTTATCATTATTGTGAATGGCAATCGAAACGTAAAAAAAATGCCTCATTTTTTATAACATGATACGATTGATAGTGAATGTAATGTTGCGAATAAAGTATAAACGGGTAATCCGGATCCTGGGCCGGCGCGTCACATAATGGTATCAGAGCAATGGTATCCTGTTATACACATTCGTAGTATTATGATCCAATCGCATTAAGTTCTCGGATAGCGGCAGTCCTCTAACTTATCGTGAGTTCGAAAGGGAAATATGACATTCAAATTCAATAAGCACAGATGTCACCTTGTTGCAATTAATTTCATATCATATCCGAAGAAGAGAAAAGCAAAGTTGATGGTATCCACGAACATCAATCTTTATGATTAATGATATTGCTTTCGTGCAGAACCATGGTATCTTGAGCTGGTCGGGAGGTGGCAGATTGTTTGGAGCATATACTGATCGCTCTCACGGACCTCCTACAACAGCAGACTGCCATGCGAGGTCAGCATGGCCAAATATTGGCCCATCAGATAAAGATCGGAGACATGTATGCTGGCATAGAGATGATGTTCGAGGAGCTCTCTGATTTCACCTACCATCCATCTCAAGATGTAACGCGATAGGACCAACCCCAGTCTGTAGAGGTTCAACAGCTTCAGTTTGATTATCCACATGAGGAGATGCCAACACATGAGCAGATGATGGAGATCATGACATGGAACAGGACCATGAACCTTTTGCTGACGAGTTTGCACTCGACCACTCTACCATTCACAAGTATCAGTTGATTTTTACTTGCTATCAGCGAGCCGATGTGGCCACGTTCGAGGGCACTGAGACATCAGATGAGGTCAAGCAGTGGCTGAAGAGAGTGATGAAGGTTTTCTGGATGATTCGCACACCACGAGACGTGTGGTACCTTTTATTTAGTATTCATTGACAACATTCATCGAGAAATGATGGGAGATTATAGTTTTCGAAATGGGACGCAAGCCCACATGGGGCTATTTTGAGATGAGATTAAGATCCCACTTCAATTCTGAGAAGTGGAAGGAGTCCCAACGTTGACTATTCGCAGAGCTTCGACATGGGCATATGACAGCTAGATAGTACTTTGTTCGCTACACCGAGCTGTCACCACATACACCTGCAGTCGTTGTATTTCCAAAGGAGAATTTGGAGATGTTCATCAGAGGGATGAGGGAAAAGGTGCAGAAGAAACTTGCCGAACTACGTCTCACATATATCATCGAGGCTACTGATGTAGCGGAGAAATTTGATGATACCATAGCGGAGAAATTTGAGAATATCAGAGAGAGACGTTTTGAGAATTCATCTGGAGTAATACTGATGCAAATAGGCTTTCGCGGCGTCGATAAAATAATATTTTTTATGGTGGAAATTTGGTGGAAGAAATAGAAGGGTTGAGAAGAGAAATTGGAGGGGTTGAGAGGAAGAAAAACTCGTCGGAACGAGGGGTTTGGAGAAGATAACTCGTCGGGAATGCGAGGGGTTGAAGGAGAAGACCGCGGAGATCGCGTGGAGGAGAGAGAGAAGGAGAGGGAATAGAGATAAAGATCTCAATATTTAATTCATAACTGACTGATTAAAACAATGGGCTACCCTCTCTTTATATAGGAGAGAGGGTTTACAAAAATAGTAAATAAATCAAAATTAACAACTAATTTTATCCTAATTGACCTCTAATTACCTTAATTGGACTCTAAATTATTTAATTGACCCAAATTACATTTAAACTCTACGAAATAAACGTTGAGATCACAGGCGATCTCAATCGGTTTAATTAGACCAATACGACCGCTAAAAACGTAAATAAAATTGATTATTATTTAATTAAACAAATGTGACCCTATAATTTGGGGTCACGCTGCATCAAATACCCACACCACAAAAGTCATTCAGAGATTGATTTGGTAACCATTCCAGTAGCAGAGATCAATTGGGCGATTTCGTCCTTCATATTCATCATTTTCAGGCAATACTCGCTCATCTCTAGCGACTACTTTAGGATGTGCACTTGCCGGACGTGGCACCAGTTCAACACGATCATTTGGGTCACAGAGAGTGGAGAGACCCCCGACAAGACTGACTTGGAGCGCCGACCCAACTACTACGTCTACCCTGTCTGTGCGATGCTACTTTTGTAAGTAATGGTATCACTATCGGTATCAGTGCTCGCAAGCTTCTAGTAATCCTTGACTGCAACCTCAACCTTCACAGCGATAGGTACAACGTACTGGGAGTTTCCGTGGAAGGAATTCCAACTTCAGGAGGTCGCCGAGATAGACACGGAGCGCGACCGGTTCGACTACGATACCAGTTAGACATGGTCAGTTATATGCATTGATTGAGGAGTGTTAGAACATAGAGATGCAGAATCGGAATGATAAATAGGGCATAAATTAGAAAGAATAATCATGTAACACAATGACTTTTACATGGAACCCTACTCCCTAACGATGAAACCACGGGAAAAGCCTCAAAGGGCCATATGTAGCATTGCTTTTTCTCAATGGATACAGGAGGTCTGGGGCTCCTTATATAGCCTCCACAGGGCCTCAAAGTCCCACCACCGATAGTTGTGGGACTAAACATATGGATGGGGTAAATGGATCCTGGAGAGATCCAATTGCCCTCCTACAACTCATATGGCGCACAGCCAAATACTCCAACACTCCCCCTCAAGCTGGAGCATGCAATGCTCAGCTTGGACAAACGGAAAGAAACTCAACTCACGCTACAAGACACTATTGACAATATCAACTCAATGAATTTGTGTCGGCTACTGTCGAGGACATTGCTTCTCATGCCGTGCAGCTGAGGAGGACGAACGAGCTGGAGTGTGAGTCAACTGAATCTCCTCGTCGTAGAGCATGTGCTCTGTATTGTGCCTGTCAGAGTAACTGCAAGTGGAAATGAATCTCCTCGCCGGAGAACTCTGGCCTGTCACAACAATGTGGACAACTGTTCCATCTCTGAAAAAGGGCCGAACTAAAAAGGCTGTGGAAGTGCAATCCTCGTCGGAGTCCACGATCGTTGGAGAATGGAGTCTGAAATAGTCTCCTCGTCGGATAACCGGGTCTCTCCCATCTGACACAGAGAATGGTACTCTACTCTAGAGTACCTATGATACCACAAGAAAACCCTCGCCCACATGGCATGGGGAATGGTCCTCTACTTTGGAATCCTTATGGCTCACATGAAAATTCTGACCGACACAACAAGAAAAGATGGGGACCTCAACAAAAGATGACAAACATGTGCATATATGAAAGAAGACCGCATACTCATACTTGTCTGAACAGATGACTCGGAATCTGATGTCGAATCTGAAACTGACAACTGTAGAGTCTGAAAACTGAATCGCCTGGAATCTTGAATCTGGAGAATCTGGAAGATCTGACATCTGAATCTGGAAAAGGCTTTATGGGGTAGTGTTGCTTGAGGGCAACGTTTCTCTTTAAAGGAGGGGTCACCAACAATCTTGCTTTCGTTTGGTAGTTGACACCAACAATGTTCCCAAGAGAGGCTAATGGTGGGCATAGGCTAAAAAGGAAGTATAAAACATAGGTCTAGTACCACTGAATAAAGAACATGTAGAATGAAACGAAAGTGGATGTTTTTTTTGAAACTATACATCTCTATTATAAGAATAGAGAGGTCAAGAACATGCTCAGTCATCCGAAACTGGACCAAGCTTTAAATCTCCAAGAAGCAGTGTCATCCTTTACCTCTGTTGTCGCTGCCCTAGTGTTGGAAATGCGAGCCCACGGCGAGCCATTATGCAGTAAATGTTATTGCAATTCACTCCTTAATCTGAAATGAAGAATACATAATTTGCATAATAGGTCCCTTAGTACAATTAGGGTTATGTACCATGGCCATTTTGATGATCATACAGCTGTTGATTCAACTATTGAATCATAGAGGCTGGTGCTTGGATGAATATCTAAAGAGTTAGATTGAGGACTCGTGTACGATGTTGCGGTAGATTCTGGAAGGGAGGCACACGGCTGGAATCTGCATAGTAGGCAAATCTAGGCGTTTGATGTGGAATGAAATCGCTGGTGAGGAATTGCGTGAATGTCTGCGTCTGGGTGGGAATGCCCTGGTTTAGACCCCAGAATCTCCAGCTTGTGAAGATTGCGTATATTGGACCAGTGATGGTCCCGCTTTGTCATCATTTCTACCGACAGCATATGGTTCGTGTACATGAAAAGCAACAACCTCAGACGGTCGGGGTGGTTCAGGGACATGGAACGATACAGGTCAAGGCTCAGTGGAGTACGAGTACCTCGGGGTGTACTGACTCATTTGATCCACCAATCCAAAACTCTGTAAGGCGGAGTCAAGTAAGCCAATCACGTTCCGCAACTCCGAGCTCCGTTCGTAATCTTCCAGGATCCCACGAGCTTCATACACACTCTGCACCTGAATGTTTAACCCGTCGTTAGTTGATGTTTTACGAGAATTAAAGAGGGAAAATATACACACTTACCCCTGGTCTGAACCTGGGATCATAAGGCTCGTATGTAAAGCGTGGACAGTCTTAGTTTATTTTAACATAGCGGTCATGCATGTGCCAGATCGTGTAATGAGGCAATTTGATCTACAACCTCACATCCCATATCAAATGCCCATGGTAGTTTTCCCGAATCGTCGCTCTCGTCAGCGAGAGAATGATCCTATTGATTGGGTCGATCGACTTCGAGAACAGATTGTCCGATGGAATCAATGGCGTCAAACCGTGGTGATGGAAAGACAGTCGGCTGAATCGAGCGAGCAGCGTCTGGAAGCATACATGACGTGGTATTGGAATATTATACGGCGATGGAAGAAAGGTCTGATGGGGAACCTTTTCTTGGTCAACTTGCGACTCTTGCATCTCCTAGATCTCAAGTTCGACAGCTTGGATTTCTAGAGGACAAGTGCATGATTAACCAGCCCGAAGCCTCAGCAGTTGCCGATGATGGGCTTTTGAACAAGGTGGAACCCATGCAACCTTTGGAGTGGAGTTTAAACCAAAGTCAAGCGGTTCTATCTCTGGTGATCGTGGTGGGGTGTTACCCTCCTCAACCAGCAAGCTCTTCCCATTCTACCCCGATGCCTCATACATCAGACTATGGGCGAAGACACAAACGATATAGGCCAAGAAAGCATCAATACAAAGGGGTCGTGGTGGATCAGCGGCTTACAAAGGATGTGGTCAAGGTAGCCCTTGTTGCGGAAGCAGTGAACGCACCAAAAGCATGCATGTTTCACAATGAAGGTCCTAAATTGGAATGTTAGGGGTATGGGTGACCCAGAGAAGCGACAGTTAATGGGTGTATGTTTTGCTGAATTGGACAGTGATATCGTTCTTTTGCAAGAGACGAAGCTTTCTTCTCGTTCCAAAGTGATGTGAAACTCTTTAGGTAATGGTTCCCTTTCCGATTACAAAACCATCAATGCCATTGGTGCAACATGTAGCTTAATGGTGGCTTGGAAGTAGCCGATTTTCTCTCTTCACTATGAGGTCAGGGCAAGACATGTCATTACGGTTCTCTTGGAAAATAGCTCTACGTGCACGCAGCTAGTTGTGTGTACGATCCATGTGCTCACTCCTTGCGGGATGAGCAATGGGACGACATCTGCAGTGCTCGCGCTTCTTATCCAGGGGTGGCCTGGCTCTTGGAGGTGGCTTCAACATCTACCTCCTCTCCTCCAACCGTTCTCGTTCACGCGAAGGCCAGGACCCTAGTTCCTCTGACTTTGCTGACCTAATTGGTGACCTGGAGTTAGAGGTGTTTAGTGCTTCTAATACTAGATTTATCTGGAGAAACTCCGGCTTGCACGCCGTATCGATCGTTTTTTAGCTTCTCAGGAACTTTTGGGTACCTTCCCTCTCTCTTTCTGCATATCAAAGCCGCGTACGAGGTCGGATCACACTCCCCTTCTGTGGAACACCGAGAGTGAGACGAGCCATCGAGGTTTCTTTAGATTTGAGTGTGCTTCGCTTCAGGAGGATTCGTTCAGTGAGCTCATTCGTAATGTTTGGACCTTCAATGTTGTCTCTAGCTCGGCTTCGTCTTTTATTGATCAGAAACTCACAGCTCTGCGCAAGCATCTTTGCTCCTTTAAGAAGACTGTTAGGTAGGGAGGACCAAGTGGCTAGCCGACTATCAGTAGAGGAGGAGGTCCGCGGAGTTGATGTGATTGAAGATGTTAGAGAATTGATGGTAGATGAGCATGCAGCTAGGGTTGCGGCCTAGAAGATTGTTATAGCAAAGGATAGGAAGCGTGTTACCGAGTGGAGAAAATGCTCTAGACAATCTTGAATAAAGGATGGAGATGCGAACACCGCCTACTTCCACCGGATGGTGAGTAGGAGGCGATGCCACAATACGTTCAGATCTTTGTTGGTAAATGGCAATAGGGTTGAAAGGGACCGTGAGATGGGTCGGCAATTGTGGACCATTTTCGAGAGTTTTTGAGAAAGCAGAAGGGCAGGCAGTGGAGGTGGACTGGTTTAGGGGCATCTTGTATTTCTGAGGCTCACACCCGTTACCTGGAGCTGAGTAATACGCCCGAGGAGGTAAAAATTTTGGTATGGAGCTTGAACGTTGATGGTGCTCCGGGATCGGATGGCTTCCCCATCTTCTTCTTCCGAGAATTCTGGTTTATGGTTGGTAGTGAGGTTGTTGATGGTTGTGGAATGTACCCAGGGTAACGCAGGTTTTGAGAGGCTTAACAAAGCTCTTATTTTTTTGCTCCCTAAGAAGGATATTCTTGAGAGAGTGAGGATCTCAAACCGATTGCGCTCTTAAATGTAGTTTACCTTATTATTGTGAAGTTCTTTGCCATTAGGCTGAGTAGGGTGATGGATCGTTTCATTTCCCCGTTGCAGTCGCCTTTTATTCCTAACAGGAAAAATGCAGATAGCCTGGCCATGGCTACCAAAATAATCAATAACCGGAAGAATAGAAGAGTGAAAGGAATGTTGTGGAAGGTGGACTTCTCTAAGGTATAGGATATGGTGACTTGGCATTTTCGGTGAGCGGCATTATGCAAAATGGGTTTTCCTCCGTGATGGATTAGTTGCATGAAACATTGCGTAATCTTACTTTGTGCTCGTCAATGGCCACCCAAAGGGAGGATTTTTCTAACCATAGAGAGGGGTCCGACAAGGATGCCCTCTATTACCTATGTTATTTCTTATTGCGGCCGACGTTCTATCTTGTATGGTGAACCAGTTGATAAATAATGGCCTCATTCTTGGCTACTCGAATAGTGATATCTCGACCCCCTCCTTCAGTACGCAGATGACACTACATTTTTTATTGAAGGCAGCAGTGTAGAGGCTAAAGAAATGTCTTTAACTCTGGAGATTTACAGTGCTTTATCCTGCTTGGCCTTTCTGAGGATGTTATCAACGCATGCACGGCAGTATTGAATACGGCCAGCGGGAACTTGACGATCGGCTATCTTGGCGTACCACTTTCTTGGGGGAGAATCAAGACCTCGGATTGGCTACCGGTAATTGAAAAGATGGAAAGAAAATTGCCGGGTTGGAAAGCAGTTGTTCTTTCAAGATGCGGTCCACTAGTGCTTGTCAAAGCGATTCTTTCTACGGTCCCTGTCTTCTTTATGTCGTTGTGCATGCTGCCAATAGGTATTCGGAACAGACTAGAAAAGATAATTAGAAGATTCCTATGGAGGAATTCATGTCATGATGCGAATGGGATTCATTTAGTTGACTGGGAAATCGTTACATTGCCTAAGGTGGATAGTGGTCTTGGTATCAAGAGCTTGGAAACCATGAATAGAGCGCTCTTGCTTAAGTGGGTGAGCTGACCCTAGGGTGTAGAATAAAGCATTTGCTTTCTATTGGTTCGAAGGATATATAAAATCAGTGATCCTGTCAGCAATCCTTGTACACTTCTCAGTGTTTTGGAAGGGAATAAACTTGGTCCACACCTGTCTTAGAGAGCTCTTCATACCAATGCTTGGTGACGGCACCTCTTTCTTGTTCTGGAAGGAAAAATTGGACCAGTGATAGCTCTCTCTCCACAAGGTTTCCGCACCGTTTTGCTCTTGCTGGCAATTGTGATGCCTTGTTCTCAAAATGTTGGATTGATGGGAATTGGATACCTTCCTAACTGAGTTTGCATACCTACATCTTGAAGATTTCCTCCTTTTGCTTGATTCACTTAGACATATTGATAGGTATGCCTCGGCTAGGGACCATTGGGTGTGGAAAGATAACTCCTTCAGTTTCAGAAGGGCATACCGAGCAATTACAAGACCCTCATCTCTTAGATCAGACACTTTGATTCGGTATTGCAACCTCATCTGAGATCTCCGCTTGCCCGCTAGAGTTGGTTTTTTTATGTGGCTTTTGAGGAGAAGACGGATTATGACAAGAGATAGTTGTGCTAGACTCTTTCCAGATATGTCCAATAGATGCCCTCTTTGCAAGACGAATATCGAAACTGTTGATCACTTATTCTTCCATTGTACAAAGACGGTTGCAATATGGACCAATGAAAACTCTAGTTGGTAGAATCTGCAGGACCTTGAGCACTTCTTGGAATCCTTGTTTCTGGCTAAGGACCGTACTAAAGAGGACATCCTCCGCCCAGTGGCAAAAATATGGGCAATTTGGTTAGGAAGAAATTGTTTGCTTTTTTCCTCACATCGCTTTTATTGTAAAAATGTCATATTCCACTCCACATCTCTTGTTGAAACAAGGCTACTGTACTATAACTTGTTAGAGAGGTCAAGGTAAGAACACATAAATTTGGAATGAAATCAAAAGTGGATATAAAAATCTCATAATATCTCTAGAATATCCGAAGGATCTCTAGGATCTACATAAGATATTCTAAATATTTTGGAGATTGTAAGAATATATATAGAGAGAGAAGCAAACTCTAATAAAAAGCATATAACTAATACTGACATGTAGTAACGGCATTTATAATTGCCTGTAAATTTTTTTAATATCATTTCACCAATTCTATAAGACATATTGAAGAGTATTCAATGCTCATAATCAGGACATGGGCAGGTTAAATTAGTTCATTGGCTTTGCCCAACTCTTGCCAATGTAGTCCGACAGAATTAATTCACCTATAGAAAATATGGATATGGAGATTGTAAGAATATATATATATATATATAGAGAGAGAGAGAGAGAAGCAAACTCTAATAAAAAGCATGTAACTAATATTAACATGTAGTAACGGCATTTGTAATTGCCTGTAAATTTTTTTCATATCATTTCACCAATTCTATAAGACATATTGAAGAGTAGTCAATGCTCATAATCAGGACATGGGCAGGTTAAATTAGTTCCTTGGCTTTGCCCAACTCTTGCCAATGTAGTCCGACAGAATTAATTCACCTATAGAAAATATGGATATGGAGTCCAGGTTAACATTTGGTCACTTCAGATTACGAGGAACCTTTACCTTATAGACATGGGTGGCATAAATTGTATTGATTAGAGGAAAAAATATGAGAATCGTTTTGGTTGATTGGATATAATTTTTCAAAGCTGAAACTTGAAATGTTGAACTGAGATCTAGTTTCACAAGTCCTAAGAAATATCAGTAGGGAACCCTACAGAAATAGGAGCCAACTTACTGGGCCAACAAGAGTTGAATGTCCCCATGCAACATATCCAGAGCCAGTATCTCGAGCAGGAGAACAGGTTGCCACGAAACACTACATTGTCACAGTTAAAATCAATGTGTAAACACATTTTTTAAAATAATACCGAGCTATGCAAGAATCACACTTCCAACCCTCAAAGAGAACCAACTGTCTTTGTCTATAATCAGGGTTCAGAGATGACTTAAATACCTGGTTGTCTGCAGCCCTGTAGGAAAGAGAACACAAGATCATCAGCAATAAATAATGTTAAAACACTAAGCATTCAGGAGAACAAAATAAAATGCCATATTCAAATAAGCAAGATGAAAATTTAAAATGGCAATCAGCAAGAAATGACCAATGAAACAATAAACCATTAAGATAAATAAGGATGGAAATTATTGTCCTCCTTAGCAAAGCAAGCAGGGGATAAGGGGTTTCAGAATTAATTACGTGTGTAGGTGTTGAAAAGAGATTTTTAGGGATTTTAATTATTTGAAACTAAAGTGAAGTGTCGATGCAACCCTAATCTCCATCAACAAAAATTATTAAATTAATGAAGAAGTCAGGCCAATAAACAAAGAAGAAATTTAAGCAAGAAATCTAATGCTATTTATATACAGGCATAGCGATCGAACTCAGGGAGGCAACAATGAATCCCGAGGGTTAGTAAAATCAAATGCCAAAACAATGAAATAAAACAGGGAAACGCAAAGCAAACTACACTTGGTTATTGTAGATTTTTTATCTTTTTAAAATTTAATGGATTTTAAATTTTTATATATTCTTTATGGTTTTCGGATTTTGTATTTTTTTAAGATTTTTAGTTTTGCAAATGTTTTTATAAATTTAAAATAAAAGAAAAAAATACAAAACAAAAGAAATAAACAGAAAAGTAAAGAATGGCAACTTTTTGTATTTTAAAAATAAAGCAAATATATATACAAAATTAAAATAGAAAATCTTTTTGGGATTTTGATATTTTTATATTGTTTTTTGTGATTTTTAGAGGATTTTTAGAATTTTTAAGACTTCAAAATAATTAAAAATAGTAAAAACAACAACAGGGTACAATGAAAATGTTTTTGTGACTTTAAAATATTAAATCAAAGCAAAAAATCTGAAAAAATATACAGAAACAGAGAGTATTTTTAAAGTTTTTCAAAGATGTATTTTTTGGGTTTTCTGTGATTTTATATTAATTTTTGTGTTTTTAGAGTTTCGCATTTTGTATGGTTTTTATAAGCAATTAAAAGATGAAATTTATATAGAAATTAAAACAAAGCAAAACAAGCACACAATATTTTTTTAGAATTTATCAAACATTTTTTGTATTTTTAATGATTTATTTTCTGCAAACAAGAACAAACAAAGTTTTTTTAATTTTTAAAATTAATAAACCAAAATAAAAAAAAGTTACTGGTGATAATAGAGATTAGCAGGAGCTTATGTGAATTAGGGAATTTTTAGAGACAATTAACTATTTAATCCACGCAATTAACAAACAAATAAAATGCTGCTTCGCAAGGCATGGATGTAATTATATTTATTTAAATGGTTGAAAAGACAACACATAAAGAATAGGGGCAATCCCTGCAAATTACCCCAAAAAGGGCTCACGTGTGTTGCCACGGACCTTGAGGGAATATATTTATTTACAGGAACTGAAAAGTAAGAATAAAAACAGCGAGATCGACTATGAAATTTCACCTCAACTCACGTGTTAAGCATGTTCATCAGAACAAGCATGGCTTAATTGCAAAAAATAATAATCAAAAGGTCAAACAATGCAATTATTCAATCATCAACAATATGACACGTGTCCAACCAAGGCGTTATTTACAAAATATAAAAATGGTAGGGGATGGAATACAAATGTACCACTAATACACGTGGCAGATCGGACGGTGGCGATGGGCCTAGAACTCTAATTAAACGGTTGAGATGCGGATGCGCTTGGACGATCAGGATTTGATCTGAACTGATGGATCTAACGGCTCAGCTTTGGGGCTTTTTCCACAGCTTAGATCTGATCTGGAAGACATGTTATTGATCGGACACTCCTCGATGCTGTTGGAAGAACTCGAAAGAAGGTCTGGACCAGTGTTTTGAAAACCGGACTAGACCGGCCGGTTCGACCGGTCCAACCAGTGAATCGGGCCTAGACCGGTCCAGTTAACCGGTTTATGTCGGTTCGGTTCGATTATTCAAATATTAATTAACTTGCCCAATTGAACCTATTTTTTTGACCCAGTTTAACCAGGTTCAACCGAAGTTGAACCACATATAATTTTTAAATTAGTTAAAAATTTTGTCGGTTGTGGGAGTTGAACTCATGACCTTTGGTTACCTATTTCAAACTTATAACCAACTACACTAACACAACTTTTTGCATGTATTGGGCTTTAAATATAATTAAACTATTATCATGTTATAGAGCATCTAGTCCAAATAATATATATATATATGATATGTATGATATTTGATGGTGTATAAGAAAAATACTTTATGTATAGTGTGAAATATATACATTATCTATGTATTTTATTTATCTTTCAAGTATATTTAAGTGTATATTATATATATATATAATTTCATTTCGGTTTGATTAGCCGACTCAACCACTTTTTTTCACTAGTCCGGTTTAATCTGGTTTTAAATAATGATGATGTCATCATCCGGTTGAACCGGCTTGATTACATGGTTCAACCCGATTCAACCATTTCGATAAGGTTTCCGGTTCGGTTTCAAAAACGTTGGTTTGGACTGATGAGTTTCAATCGAACAGATCTTGCTCGATCTCCTCCCTATTCGTCTCCTGGAGGTCTGGAAAGGTTCCTGTAATGCTCCAGCTTCGATTGGCTATGGCGATTGGGTGCTGCGAGGGTCCAATCACGATCTGGAGGCATGTGCGTCTACAGCTTAAAGTGCACCTTTAGATCCTGCTCCTTGGTCCCAGATACACTCCTAAACCCTACAATGAGATGATGATGATGCTTAAAGGCTTTCTTCGATCAAATTATTAGGCAAACAACCAAACATGGGAGTGGATCGAACGACTCCAGCGAAGACGGTCGGATATGAGTCATTAAACCAGATCAAAAAGGAATCTCTGGGTGATCAGGTTGCATGAGAAGACGGAGAAGATTTTGGCGAAGGTGATGGACTAATCAAATGATGAAATCAAAGATCGAGGAGCTCTGATCATGCTGATCGAAGCTTGAGAATGGAAATCGGATTTAAGCTAATTATAGGAATTGAAATGCAAAATTAAATGCAGAAATGAAAGGAGATGAACCTAGGGTTACCTACGATGATTGGAAAAGGTGGTGGCCATGATTCATGGTGTCAAGTGAAGAAGTTGGACGGCCTCCGGTGAAGCTCCGGCGTCGTGGCCTAGATCTCGTTTCCTAGCCCTCTCTCGCACTTCTGCTTGAAGAGGATTGATCGATGTCACCGATCAACCATACCTGATACTCAAACACGGGGAGAAATTGCCAGAAAACGGATTCCCTTCGAAAATTGGAGGGGTATAAATAGCCGACGAGCTGGGAGTGAAAGTCAAATGAAAAACACGAGAACGGAGGCGAATTATTCGAAAATAATGAATGGGTGAGATAGCTAGGTAATCATGCAATAAAAATCGAGAAGGAATCAAGGCATATTAGTGATTGAATCGGTCGGAATAAAGAGAGGAAGAGGCTATGGCGGTCCAGTTATCCGGGCAAGGCGGTATGGAGGTGAGGTTGGCCCAGGTCAACAGACCTGGGTCCGCCAATAGGAGGGTGGACTGACTACAGGACAAGGGGAAAACGACAAAAGACTAAACAAATAAAAAGAAACAAGCAAAATAAATATGAAATAGCCTTAAATCAAAAAATGTTAAAAAAATAATGTTAATAAATTGATAAACTTAATTATGGTGAATTTTAATAAATTAAATAAATTAAAATAATTAGTTTAAAATAAATATTAACATTTATTCATAGTTATATATACCTATATATAGAACACTTGAATTTTTAATTTATTATTTTTTACAA
Organism: Ottelia alismoides; assembly: GCA_037367405.1. Taxonomy (NCBI): domain Eukaryota; kingdom Viridiplantae; phylum Streptophyta; class Magnoliopsida; order Alismatales; family Hydrocharitaceae; genus Ottelia; species Ottelia alismoides. Next base: position 95,158 of record JAZKJV010010934.1, on the reverse strand, counting down.
ATAATTATATAATTTATAGTTTTATTTATTTACAACATTTTACAAGGATATTAAACATATTTTTATTTTATTTTTATGAAATAATTTATTAAGTTAAATAAATAGGTAAAGTTAGTATATGTACACTATATACAATAAATTTATGTCTATATATTTGATTTTTGTAGTTTTTTTATTTCATTTTTTTGAATAAAATACAATATCTACAATTACTTTAAAATATAATATGAACAAATATATATACAAGAAATCAATAAAATAGTATATTCACACAATATATAATACATGCACAATATACAATACACTCCAAAAAGCCACATTTTGCACCATAACTACGATTTTAGCGAAACCACGGTATTTTGAAATTTATTTTATTTAGAGTACAATAAAAGTGAGTTTGCCTTATTTTGAGTTTTCATGAAGAAGATATGAGTCTGGGAAATTTGGTTTTGCGACTTTTTCAAAGTGTCATTATTTTCACCATGAATAATGAATCTTCTTGCAATTATTTTTAATATTTACGTCTATTTTTATGTACAAGTTTCAAGAATAAAATATTTTTATTTGAGATGAATAGAGTGATAAATAAAATATAATGAGGAATTATATGCAAAATAATAAGATATGTAAAATTTGTACAAATGAAAAAATGGACCTTGATTTCCTTATTTTTCTATACTAGACCTTATCTCCCCCTACTTTATTTCTTGTCGATCAGGCAAGTCTTGACCTTCACTCGGGGTAAGAGTCGGCATGTATTTATTGCATATATATAGTCTTTGTTTTCTTTATTTTTCCTTTATTTCTTGATTTATTTATTTATTTTAGGTTAAAAACAATGGTTTTTGTATAATATATACAAAAGAATATCAAACTATAAAAACAATGATTTATTATTATTTTCAGATTTTTAAGAAGGGATTTTAAGCTAAAATAAATGAATAAATATGATGCAATGCAAATTCAACAATAGTTAATATAAATAGCCTACATGATGAAGACTTGAATATTCAAATAGATAGGTGTTGACATCATTGGACTAGTATAGCTAGTGACATTTTTTATGTCCAACTTGTTTCTATATAATGACCTCAAATTTCAATGAAATTCTACCACCTTTCTCTAAAATTTCCATTTTCTACTTCATCGAAATCGAAATGCTACCTTATTTCCATTTCTAGGATTTCAATGAAATACCAACGAAATGTCAACGAAATTTTATTGAAAGTGCACGTCATCTTTGAGAAACGGCAAAAACAAGAGAATCTACCATTCACTTTCATCGAAATTTGCATATATTAATGAGTTGTTACTTACTTATTCACTGGTGTGTTGGGTTGTTAGAGTATTTTGCATTGTTCCAAGAAGTTTCTCTAGTTAGTTTCTAAAATTTTAGATCTAAATCTAAACTAAATCAGTTAGACACACTATTTAAGAGTTAAATTCAAGTTTTAATTAAAGAGATTTATATTTTTTTGCTTTCCTTTATTATGATATATATCTTTTGATTAATAGTTATTATATGTGTCACGTCATTTTTATTGACGAGGTGATTATTTACAATTCTGACTCTAGGCAACACGTTGCGCTATGTATTAATATATTTAATGATTATGACAATAATAATACTTGAAATCTTATATTTGCAATTCTATTTTACGAATTTCTATATTATTTATTGACTTAGAAAAATTAAAAACCTTAGTTTTTTGAAGAAAAAAAGTCAGTTTTAAAGTCATTTCTAGATTTCCGATGATTTCACAAAAACTCTTTGGAATTTCTCTATCCGCACTTATTAAAATGAAATCGAAATCCAAAATTTAAGGCTTTTCTTTCTTGCAGCTTCTCTCTGTTACAAGGAGTATGTGTGACTGTGTGAGTGCTAAGTTATTAGCAACCTACCAAGTCTCGTGATTGTAAGTATTTCCCTACTATCATGTAGGAAATAGATTGTACATGTGAATGCTACACTACTTCTTAGTGTTAATCGATTTGTTTGACTTTTATAACATATATTTTACAATCACAAGCTATACGATGCATCTATTAGACATAAGTGTTAGAAAGATTTGCGTGTGGGTCTTATTTTATATTTAAAATGAAATATTTTTCTAAATTAGAAAGTATTTTGGTTAGATTAAAGCTCTAATCTATCATTTCAATATTCAATTTCATACCTAAGATATTATTTTGTTAGTACTCTATGTTAGCCTATGTTTTTTCTAATATTATTGAGTGTGTCACCATTCTCTTCATATTTAAGAGGTGAAAAACAAATGGCTTCTAATTTCGATTCCAAACCCGGTTCTGGTTTTGAGCAACACTATGTTTTTTTACTGTTGGAGCCATTGGATGGAAATTTAATGTAATATATCATGTTAATATCTTATTATTAGCAAAAAAATGTATTTCTATCTCATTTATTGAGTTGAGAATATTAAAAATCTTAATTTTAGAAAAAAAATGATATTTCATGTAATTTCACGATTTTCGATTATATTTCCCTGAAATTCCACTTAAATTCTCTTTCCTGGCTTACCGAAACGAAACTGAAATCCAACATCGAAAAACTTGTTCTATATTAGTTATCCTATTTGTAACCCTTCTATGTTGTGGGTCAGAGGAGGGAGAAGAGTCCTTTCTTCACTTGGGAAAGAAAAGATTTGTCCAAGAAACCTTACCTTACCCCATGAATAAAACTCATTCCATTGATTCTCTATTTTTCTCCACATGGTATCAAAATGATGGTCCCATAGCAGAGTTAATACCCAAACTCCTGCAGGATCCGCTCGCCTTCTTGTGAACCCGCGCCTTAACAATGTCGCCTATAGCAGTCACAACACCCTACTACCACGACCCCTAGCGACAACCGTGATGCAGCATCGTCGTTTCACTAGTGGAGTCGTGCCCCTCTTGACCATTGCCATCCCTTACCAACAGCACTACATGAAGGAGGCAACCACTTCTCCTTGATTTACGTATGGTCTAGCAGCCTCTGTCAGACATCTAACCCTAATACATGAATAAGTATCCTCATGATCCTTTTGATTCTTTCTCCCATATCGTAATGGCCACGACTCCAGCCAAGAATAAACCCACTGATATCCACATCTTACATGGTGTTTCAAGGGGCTCTATCAAAACCTTAGTTTGAAATATCGTGATATATCAGTAATATATCAGTTATTGTTAGAGGGGGATTTTGATATTTATGTGTATACTAAATTCCATGATATCGCACCATATCTCGCGAGATATTAGCATAACATTGGTAATTGATCTCATAACGATCAAAAATTGAAGATTTCAGCACAAAACTTCCCAGATATTAGTTGATACCGATTGATACCATTGATATGGGGTTGATATTGCTAAATATCACCCATTTTTAAATTTTTAATCTATTTGTTTGGAATTTTTCTCTTGTATCTATTGTTGATATTAAAACACATTATGATTTATATTTTTTCAGATCTAGGCAAGGTTCAAGAAAGTGGTATGCGTGTGTGTTCGGATAGGTCACTGAATACTAAATAAGCAATATGCGGGGGCATATACAGTGTATATGCGATTCTGTGTGGTTTTCTATATTTTAATTTAAAAAGAAATAGATAACTATAAATAAGATTATAACAGAATTTGCGTATCAAAGTGGAGTTAAGATCTAATAAAATACGACTTGTGTCAGATGATAGAGTAAATGCCATTAATTAGCGAACATTTAATAACAAAAAAACATTAGACATAAAAACTTTATATATTAGATGATTCATAATAACAAAATTCCAATACACTTACATGCAGATTTGCAAACCATGAGCAAAATCTCAATCGACATATTAAAATATTAAATGTTACATTGCATATACTCATGAAACCAATACATGAGTAAAACATAAAACATTGCATGTACATAATGTCATAATGCATTGCAATTGTATATAAATGCATGACATTCCTACAGCTAAATCGAGGAAGAGGTAGAGCTCGAAGATAAGCACCCGAATGAGAGGACTAGAGAGTTGGAGATGCTAGAGGATGAGCCACCAAGCTGCTGAAGAAGTATGCATGGCTAAGGCGGAGCATATGCAGATTGTATATGTGTTTAGAGCGTATAATGCATCGATTCATAAAATCAGTTCGGTCAGCATGCTACACGAGCATATGCGGTCGTATATGCAGCCCGTACGGTTGATTTCCCAAATACTGGTTAGGGGAGCCGTCCCGACAACCTTGTATGAGGAGCATAGCTGCTCCCCCTAAATCCCCCTAGGATCGTTAATTGTGACGTCCGGGTCCGAATAAACCAAATCCGACCCGATTAAAAGTCAGAAAGTTCAATTAATATTCAAATCATATTGAATAAACCCATATTAATCCATTGATCAAGATCGAAAGGCATTCAGTGGCAATCGATCAAAAATCGATCGCATCAAAAAGTGTCATCGAAAAAGCCACGAGACAAATTCGAAAACCGCAAGACAAACCAAAACCATCCTAAAATCTGATTCGACGAAATAAGATTGACGAAATCGACCGTTCGTCGATCGGAGGTCGTTTGATATTTTAAAATCACAAAATTTAGTCATAAACCGAGATCGTATCGCAAGAATCTCGAGAGTTCATAGTCGATCCAAAGTATATGAATATTATACTCATATTAATTGTCATTCAGAAACGGTCAAAACGAGTAATTATACTCTAAAATCCGAGATACAAGGCGCGAGTAAGAAAGACTTTGAAATTTAAAAGAAATTATAAAGCAAAAGCAATTTTTTTAATAGTATTATGACATCAGCTTGTTGATGTCATTCCTAATGATGAAAATATTGTCCAAGTGTCGACACAACTTATGCTACTTCTCCATGGTTATTCTCCTCTCTTTGTTATATGACACTAAAAGAACACCAAATTTGCCTTCCAAACAAAGAAAGTTTCGGCCGAAGGAGCTTCAGCCCTAAAGCCCCTTTTTGATACTCCCACTCCTGTAGCTCTCCATGGTGGGTTGCTGCTGCAGCTTCTCCTCAATCGACTGCCAAAGTTGCTGCTCATTGAGCAGTTGCAGATACTTCTAGCAATCAAGCAGTCGCTACTGTTTTCCTCTTCCGCAGATGCAAGCTCCTGCAAGCAACAGGTGGTCTGATGCTCCCGATTGCAGCCAATCAGGTGATATCCACCATCTCCTGGAGCCTACTGTTAATGCATGCTGGAGATTTTCTCCAAACTTGAAAAAAAATGAAAAAAGGTACAATCCTCAGCCATCCATTTTGCTTTCATGCATGCGTTTCCCCTTAATTTCATTTGCATTGATAGTTCTGTAGCTGTTGTCCTGATATCTCCAAATTTGGATTTCAGACTTAATTTCCAATGTTAAACCTGTTTGGTTTTACAGTTTAAAAGATAATAATTATTGTTCTTGAATATCACATTGAATGATATGTTGATAAATAGCTCGCAATATTACAGTAAACTAAAGTACCATGTTCATTGATACTCGGTACCATTATAGAAGCATTAAACAATGTTTTCATTTATATGAATATGGCTGTATATGTGCAAGGAAAAGCTTATTCAATAATTGTCTAATTTGATAGTTAAGGTACCATGCATCAGTAAAAGATGGTAGGTATTGATATATTATACTTAGCACCATTAAGAGAATCCAATTAATACATAATAGGATATGCGCATTGGAACAATAGACCAGTAACAGTAGGGTATATCTTCTATACAAATTTCATGACATTGAAGTCATTCGAGCCACAAGACGTGTTATAAAATTTAACAACAGGTGACTCACTTAAATACTGCCTTGAGCACGTGTTCCACAACGCAAGCAAGTGTGAGATACTACCAGATGTTAGGGACCAGGGACCACCAGTTTCACATGGTCAACTTATCACACAGCAAGAATCGTCACATAAGCTTAGAGCTAGGTCTTGAGAAACACTAGTTTCTACCATGTTTGAGGATGTTAATACTAATCCGTTAAATACCACAAAAAGGAACTAGTATATGCATCATTGCAACTACCCTTAAAACTATGTTGATTCTGAGAGGAAAATGATGAATCTTTCTTCAGTAACAAGTTAAAGTGAACATAATGGCAATAAGCCCTGAGTGGTATGCCTTGCATGAGTGGGCTTATTGACGCTCAATGAAAGTTATCATTATCCCTTTCAAAGATTTACTCGAATAAGAATTGAAATTGATTACAAATAACAATCTTATAGACTGAATCCGAGGGGGGACAGGTGAAGATGAAATTCTGTTCTTGAAACAAACGATTTTGTCATAATAAGTTTGCCGAGAATAAGCTCAGGATCTGAGTAAACACTCAAACAAAGAAACATCCTCATCTAGCTAAGCATCCATGTGTGACAGTCTCTACTAAAGTGTTCAAGAGGATGTTTCCTCCTGAAAACCATATTTCCTGAATACCACAACTCGCTGCAATTGGCAATAAGACATTTATGCTCTATCTACAGTCAGCATCACATCACTTATTTGATAGTTCATTGAGATAAGTCTTCTTATAAATTTTTTTATACAAGTCTCTTGTAAAAATCTAGATCAAAAATCATGCCACTAAATTAAGAGTTAAGTAAGGAAAGTAAGGAAATTCTGCATTGAATTAAACTTAGATCCAGATCCAATGAATAGTTGTTAAACTAGTGGCTTTAGAAATGATAACATGTGACCACAAGGACCTTTCATCTCCTAGAATTAATCTTTTAGATATATTCTACTAACTATAGATCACTATTGACAAAAGATCTAGTTATGTACAATCAACCACAGAAAGAACTGAGAAAGAGATGAGTAGTCAAGGAAGGAAAGATGATGGCGAATCAGTGGTGACAATAATTAAGAGTGTCGGCCATGGTGACCCCTACACCTGACTGTGCGAGGGTGTGGTAACCTCAACTGGGCGGGAGACAGGAAGCCAAGTTAGGACAGTTGCCGCTAAGTACGCGGGTATAGGATCCCAGTCTTTTTTACGATTTCTACGCGAGCTCGCAGTGTTTTTACGCATCGTTGGCATCCCGATGACCAGTTCTGCTGACCCTCTGTTTTAGGGTGCCTAGGCTGGGGATCACTCAATTTTAGGGTGCCTACATAGGTCATCAATTAAAATATGAAATACATATAAAAATGTACTAAGCCTTATCCCACTATAAGTAGGGTCGGCTGCATGGATTCTTGCTCAAATCCATGTTGAAAGATTCGACTATTTTTTACGCTGGCCGTCAACTACCTAACACAACCACTGCAAGAGTAGGATTTGAACCTTGGTCTTTTGTGTGGTGATAAAATATGAAATACATATATGAAAATTTATGGGGTGATGGGTGAACATGGGTTTTACAAACAGAGCAGCTTGAAACCTTTCTCCACGTAATTAGATTGTTATTCTTAAATATCAACGCGTATCTAATTGCTTCCTCTTGGAAATAGTAATTACTTGTTATTATTTTTTAATATGCCGGATTGTACTGACATTTGTTGACATTCTATTTGTTCCTTTCATGCTTGGCAGGCAAAGCACTTGCATCGCATTAGCTAGCTGATGATTCTGAGCATTCGCGGTTATACTCGACGGTACTCTTGTAGTTTTGTTCAACTAATGTATAATGCTTTTTCTTCTCTTCCATATTTTGGAATACGTGTACGTCATGTAATATTTCATTTTTTTACATATAAACTATATGGAAATTAATGCAATGGAAAGTTGGTGACACTTCTTGTTGGCTCTGTGGTTGTTTACATTAATTTTGAATGTCATTCCAAAACGCAGAAAATTCCCTCTCAATTTCAACAACCTAATGCGATCTATAATGAATCTAATGTTGCGAGTGCCATGTAAACAGGCACCCGGATCCGAGGGCGTCACAGTTTGATATCAGAGCAGTGATACCTCGAAATACGCATTCACAGTATTGTGATTCCAATCGCATTACGTTCTCGGATAGCAACAGTCCTTCAGCTTGTCGCGAATCCGAGAGAGAAATAGGGCATTCAATTTCAACAACCACAGATGTCACCAATTACATTTAATTTTCATATTGTATCTCAAAAAGAGAAAAACATAGATGGAAATATCAGGAAATGGAAAATACTATTATTAATGATATTGGTTCTCGTGTAGAGCCATTACGTCCAGAGCTGACCAGGAGATGGTTGATCGCTTGGAGTGTATCATGATCGCACTCACCGATCTCTAGCAGGAGCAAGTTGCCATGCAAGGTCAATATGACCAGATTTTGGCTCAGCAGACAACGATCGCTGACAAGCATACTAACATGGAGATGAAATTCGAGCAGCTGTCAGATTTCACTTACCATCCATCTCAAGATGCAACACAACAGGAGCAGCCTCAATCGGTCGAGGTACATCAGCCTCACTTTGATGATCCACATGAGGAGATGCAAACACATGGAGCCAAGAATGGAGATTACGATAGGGAGCAGGACCCAGCACTCTTTGCAGATGAGGACGTACTCGAGCACTCCACTATCCACAGGCATCAGCTGGTTTTCACATCCTATCAGCGAGCAAATGTGCCCATGTTCAAGGGCACCAGGATGTCAGATGAGGCTGAGTAGTGGCTAAAAAGGATCATGAAGATACTTCTAATAACACGCGTACCACGAGACTCGTGGCTATCTTTCATGGAGTTTCATTAATAGCTGTCACAGAGAAATGGTTGGAGGTGGCAGTTTCTAAGTTGGGACGCGAGCCCACATGGGATGATTTTGAGACGAGATTCAGATCCCACTTCTTTTCTAGGAAGTGAAAGGAGACCCAGCATCAATTGTTTATAGAGTTACGACATGGGCGAATGACATCTAGAGAGTACTTTGTCTGATACACCAAGCTGTCACGACACACGCCAGCAGCCATTGCATTTCAAGATGAGAATCTGGAGAAGTTTATCAGAGGGATGCAGGAGGAGGTGCAAGAGAAGCTAGCAGGATTGGGTATCACTTCTATCTCCGAGGCTACTGATGCAGCAGGGACATTCGAGGACATACGAGAGAGACGTTTCGGGGACTCGTCTAGAGCAGCACCTACGCTACATCGATCTTTTGGACCGATTAGACGATAGTTCGAGCAGCAAAGGTCAACTACGTGATTTCGACCTACATATTCAGGTGGTGCTTGCTCATCGCCAGCGACTAACTTAGGAGGAGCACTCATGAGATGTGGCACGAGTTCAGCGCGACCAACTGGGTCATAAAGAGTTGACAAACCCCCAGTAGGATCGACTCAGAGCAAAGGCACGACTACCACGCCTACCCCATATGTGAGATGCTCCTTATGCAATGAGTGGGGTCATTACTGGTATCAGTGTCCCCAGGATTCTGGTGAGTCTCGACTACAGCCACAACCATCACAGCCGCAAGCAAATCGTACTGAGAGTTTTCCTGGCAGGAACTCCAACTTTAGGAAGCCACCGAGACAGACACAAAGCATGGCAGGCTCTAGTACCGCACCAACTAGACAGTGACTGCTACATGTAGTGACCGAGGAGCAGGCACGATCAGCAGCTACTCTGGTGAAAGGCATGGTCTCAGTCTTGGGCCGACCTTTCCATGTTTTGTTTGATTCTAGAGCGACACATTCTTTCATTGCTTCGAGGCTACTAACTTCTTTAGGTAGAGTTGCAGAGACTCTATATCCTCCATATCACATCCATGGGCCAATTGGCCAATTGTTCACTGATAGTTAGAGGTTTGCCAGTATTGATTGGTAGCCACGAGATAATCACAGATTGTCTGCTACTACAACTTGATGAGTTTGACTTGATTTTGGGCATGAATTGGTTATCAGCTCATCACACTCTTGTTGATTGCTTTAAGAAGACAGTTGTCTTCAGAATTCCAGACTTGCCTGAGTTTACCTTTGAGGTTACATTACATGACTCCAAAATGGAGTACATTTTGGTGTTGCGAGCTCATAGACTTGTTGACCAGGGATGTGATTCATATTTAGCATTTATTCGAGAGGTATCTGACCATGAGCCGAAGACACAGGACATCAGGGTAGTATCAGACTACCCAGATGTGTTTCATGATGAGTTACAAGATTACCTCCTGAGAGAGAGAATGAGTTGGAGATCATATTATTATATGATACACAGCTGATCTTGATGGCCCCATATCGAACGGCACCAGCTGAGTTGAGAGAGCTGAAGGTGCAGTTACAAGAGTTACTTGACTTGGGATTCGTGAGATCGAGCACTTCACCTTAGGGTGCTCCAATTCTATTCGTCAGTAAAAAGGATGGATAGATGAGATTGTGCATTAATTACCGGCAATTGAACAAGAGAATGTGAAGAACGGTTATCCTTTACCGCGCATCGATGATTTATTTGATCAAGTTCAGGGATCTTCGGTATTCTCGAAGATCGACCTTCGATCTGGCTAACATCAACTGAGGATTCGATAGGCAAATATTCCAAAAACATCGTTCAGGACTCGATATGCACACTATGAGTTTGTGGTGATGCCCTTTGGTCTCACCAAAGCCCTTGCAGCATTCATGGATATGATGAACAAGATATTCCGTCCATACTTGGACAAATTTGTAGTGGTATTCATTGATGATGTGTTGATTTATTCTCGGAATGAATGGGATCACGCAAACGATCTGAAGATTGTCATGGACACATTGCTAGAGCACAAGATATATGTTAAGATGAGCAAGTGCGAGTTCTGGTTATTTCAAGTCTCATTTCTTGGGCATGTCATTTCTGGAGCAAATATCACAGTTGATTCTGCGAAGATTGAGGCAGTCATGTCTTATGAGCAGCCCAAGATAGTCACTCAAATTCGGAGTTTCCTTAGACTAGCGTGCTACTACAGATGCTTTGTCGACGGGTTTTCACGCGTTGTTCTTCCTTTGACACGATTGATACAGAAGGGAGTTCCTTTCATTTGGGATGATTCATACAAGCAGGCCTTCAGGACACTAAGAAAAAGATTGACATCAGCGCCCATTCTTGCTCTTTCTTCAAGAACTCAGGAGTATGCAGCTTATACAGATGCTTCAAGAGAAGGTTTAGGAGCAGTATTTAAGCAGCGAGGTCACGTGATTGCATGTGCACCACATCAGTTGAGGCCACATGAACGGAATTACCCCATCCATGACTTAGAGCTGGTGGCAGTTGTCTTTACTTTGAAGATCTAGCATCACTATCTTTATGGGGTGAATTTCGAGATTTCACATATCACAAGATTCTGAATTACATCTTTGATCAGAAGGAGCTAAACATGAGACAGTGCGGGTGACATGAGCTACTGAAGGATTACGATTGCACGATCTTTTGCAATTTCGGTAAGGGAAGCGTGGTGGCAGATACGCTTAGCAGGAGAGCTCATGCAGAGGGTACGACAAACTGGCAATACACATGGGATATGCTCGCAGCTTTGATTGATTGGCATCATCATGAGAGTGCATCCATTTCTACTGTCATGCCTCCACGATTCAGCAGTCTTTGGGATCGCATAGTAAAAGGCCAGAAGTCAGATCCTTGGATTCGAAACTGATACATATGTGCAATCAAGGATGAATTTGATGATTTTGTGGTTACAGAGTCTATTTTGTGGAAAGCTGATCGAATTGTTGTACCCAATGATGAGCAGTTACTTAGAGATATTCTTGATGAGGCACACAGTTCACGATTGTCTATTCATACTGGTAGCACAAAGATATATCGTGATCTACGCTGACATTTCTGATGGGACGGGATGAAGCATGATGTGGCACATCATGTTAGCAGATGTATGACCTGCCAAATGGTCAAGGTTGAGCACGGGAGACCACCAGGGTTATTGCAGTCTTTTCCCATCCTGAGTAGATTTTGTCACTGCATTGTCGAAGACACCAGGTAGCCATGATGTTATTTGGGTCGTTGTTGACAGGTTGACAAAGTCAACCCATATCGGACATATCAACATGACCTACACTCTATCTAGATAGGTCGGTCGTACATGCAAAACATTATTAGGCTTCATGGTATATCGCGTGAGGTAGTGTCTGACAAAGACCCGAGAGTTACACCTTACTACCGGCACCCGAACATATCAGCAATACAAACAGAGCTAAAAATGAGTTCTGTGTAACATCAATAGACCGACGGACAGAGCGAGCACACCATACAGATGCTTAAGGGTTTACTACGCACAGTGTTCACGAAATCGGTTGAAGCGGCCGCATATGCGGCCGCATATGCGCGTGCGGACCCCTAACCGCGCCGCATTCGTGAAGCCCCCCTGTATGCGGCTAGTGCGCATATGCGGCCCGCATATGCGGGCTGTGCGGCCGCATATGCGGACCGTGCGCCCGCTTCGTGCTGTGATGTGTATCCGGACCCGTTACCCGATTACCCAGTCTCATACCCGATTTCACATGTTACCCAGATACCCTAACCCCTATTCCCCCGATACCCGATTCGAAGATACCCTAACGCCTCGTCGCCTCCGATCCTCCTGCACCTGTGCGAGGCCACGACGCCTCCACGATCCCCCTGCGCCTCCATCGCCACCTCCTCCAAGCTCCTCTGCCTCGTCGCCTCCCAACGCTGCTTCCTCCTCCCATCTCCACCGCGGCACCGCCTCCTCCTAGCGTGACACCAGGTCGATTCGTGCACTCCTTCGCCCCTAACCAGCACTCGGCTCGCGAGCGCCAACGCCTCCACCGGACTCCTCCGCCTCCTCCCGTCTCTTCCGCCTCCTCACAGGTACTCTAAAATCTCATCATCGATCAACGTCGATCATTCTCGGTAGAGGCATCCCGATCATTCTCGATCATTACCGGCAATGATCGGTAGAAGCGCCACCGATCATTATCGATCATCCTTGATCATTACCGGTAATGATCGGTAGAGGCCCACCGATCATCCCGATCATTCTCGATCATTACCGGTAATGATCGGTAGAGTCCCACCGATCATTACCGGTAATGATCGGCGGCAATGGCACAGCACGATCATTCTCGATCATTACCGGTAATGATCGGTAGAGTCCCACCGATCATTACCGGTAATGATCGGCGGCAATGGCACAGCACGATCATTCTCGATCATTACCGGTAATGATCGGTAGAGTCCCACCGATCATTACCGGTAATGATCGGCGGCAATGGCACAGCACGATCATTCTCGATCATTACCGGTAATGATCGGTAGAGTCCCACCGATCATTACCGGTAATGATCGGCGGCAATGGCACAGCACGATCATTCTCGATCATTACCGGTAATGATCGGTAGAGTCCCACCGATCATTACCGGTAATGATCGGCGGCAATGGCACAGCACCTTTTACATAAACTCCTTATATGCATATTAAAGTTTTTGTTTATATTTTTATGCTGAATGAGAAACTCTTTATATGATCAAACTCTTTTTATGTTGTACTTCATGTCAGATTGTTTATTAAATATTGATTGCTCAGGTCCCTAAAATTTCAGAGCTGCAACATTATCATGTGTTTTGTTTACTGTTGATGTTTTGTGATTATGATTGAATGTTAGGAAACTATGGCCTCCAGACTACATTTGGCGCATATTAAAGGTAATACGGCATCTTGTCCCAAAGTGACTCCTGAGGTGAAGAAAGAAATCATGGACAACATGGAGGAAATTAAAGTGAAAAGGAATGAGAAGACCATGAGGATGAAAGACATTCAAGGGCAAGTCTCCATCAAGATGAATCAGCCCTTGCTTGATGAAGAGAGGGATGGGAAAAGGCCCCGTACTTTAGCAGAAGATGAGCATGTAGAGAATCTCCGCCAATCCACAATCAAAGATACATTTGCCAAGGAGGAACGTGCACGTGTAAATTCATTCGTGGCAAAGTATTTCTATGACAATGACATTGCTTTCAATGTTGTCAAAAGTGACTCCTTTCTCCGAATGTGTGAAGCAATTGGGCAGTATGGAAGGTCATACAAGCCTCCAACGTATTATGAGCTCACAGAAACACTTTTGAAGGAACAGGTTAAGGAAACACACGAATTCTTGCAAGGGCATCGTAATTCATGGAAGAGTTCTGGATGCTCCATTATGACAGATGCTTGGACTGATAGGAGGGGAAGGAGCATCATGAACATCTGCGTCAACTGTGAGCTTGGGACCAGTTTTCTGAAGTCAATTGACTCATCTGCAGATTCTCATACTGCCGACTACATTGCTTCCTTAGTGGATAAGTCCATTGAGGAAGTTGGGCCCGACAATGTAGTCCAAGTTGTGACAGACAATGCATCTGCAAATATGGCTGCTGGCAGAATTTTGAGAATCAAGTACCCACAGATCTTCTGGAGTTCATGTGCGGCACATTGCATCGATCTTATGCTTGAGGAGATCGGTAAAGAGTCCAAGGTGAAAGCTGCAATTACAAAGGCAAGGACATTAACTGTCTTCATATACAGTCATGCAAAAACATTGAGTTTGATGAGACAGTTTACGCAAAAGGGGGAGATAGTGAGGCCAGGTACAACAAGATTTGCTACCACATATCTCACCTTGCAATCAGTGATGGACAAGAAGGACAAGTTGAGGCTTATGTTTTCTTCTGATGAATGGAGAGCGTGTAAATGGTACAAGACGAAGAAGGGGGAAATGGCTTCGGCCATAGTTCTGAGTCCTTCATTTTGGGCTCAAGTCTCTTTGACCTTGAAGATCTTTTCTCCATTGGTACATGTTTTGCGAATTGTTGATGGAGATAAGAGACCAGCTATGGGGTTTGTATACGGTGAATTGCAAGATGCAAGAAAGGAGATCATGAGCATTTTCAAAGATGTGGAAGCATCTTACAAATATTTTGTTGATGCTGTTGATTCAAAGTCAAAAGGGAGGTTGGATAGCCCCCTTCACCTTGCTGCATATTTTTTGAATCCCTATTTCTTTTATAGGGACAATGATCAAATCCAGAGGGAAGGTCTTGCTCTGAAGGGATTCTTGGATTGCATGGATATTTTCTATCCTGATTTAGATATCCAAGATATCATCACTAGGAAGGAATTGCCATTATATGAAAGGGCAGAAGGATCATTTGGCAAACCTTTGGCTGTCAAACAGAGGTCCATCATTGATGACGATTTCAATCCAGGTATAAATTCTCATTAGATTTCATACACTTATATATTTAAGTATTACTATTTATCTCATTACGTTTCATAGACTTATATATTTAACTATTATTACTTATTTGTTTTTATAAATAGCCCGTTGGTGGGGATTGCATGGCATGGAAACTCCACATTTGAAAGAAATGGCAATGAAAGTTCTAAAGTTGACAGCCTCTTCCTCGGGTTGTGAAAGGAATTGGAGCACTTTTGAGGCGGTAAGACTGTAAAATTGATGCCACACATGTCAAATATTATGCATCATTAATGAGGTGGTAAATGATATGTTTTTCTTTATTTTGTAGATTCACACGAAGAAAAGGAACAAACTTGAATTCAAGCGGTTAAACGACTTGGTGTATGTCAGATTCAACGCCAAGTTGAGAGATCGCCATCTTAAAAAACGTAGTGATCCATTTGCCACAAATGATAGAACCCACGTGAGAGATTGGATTGGTGGGGGAGATGAAGAAGATGAGGTATTCCAAGGATCGGGGTTGACGTGGAACCTAGTGGCTGATGCAACTGGTGCAGAAGATTTGATACAACATAGAAGAAGCCAAAGGCATGCTACTGGTTCAACCTCGTCGCCGGGCTTAAATGAGGAAGAGTTCCCATTTGAGGAAGAAAGTGAAGATGATGAAGACAATACCGAAGTGGAATTTGATGATGACATGGATTAGGATTTCTTTGTAATATGTAGAATATTATCGCCTGAACATTTCTGTTTTCTTATGCTATTTTAATTAGTACTCTACTAATGCTATTTGTGTTTCAGTTTTCTTTTGGAAACTTAAATATTTTGGTGATTGTTGTCAATTATTATGTCTGCTAACTTTTCTATTGAAGCATTAATATTTGTTGATAGAGACTGTTTTGAGCTATATATGAAAGTCATTTTCTTAGAACTTCTGTTGGACCACAATTATACATAATTTTTGTTCAGTTGTAGTCACTTTTGCATATATTTATTTATTTTTAAATAAAAAATTAGAAAACCGCGTAGAACCGCATATACCCCGCATATGCCCCCGCATACCGCTTAATCGCTATTCAGTGACCTGACCGAACGCATACGCATACCGCTTTCCTGAACCTTGACTACGCACATGCACTTAGGAGTGGAAAGGGTCCTGAAAAGGCCACCTGTCGTTAGTAAAATTCGCGTACAACATCTATCATTCCAGTATCGGTATGGCACCATTGGAAGACCTATATGGGTGGAGATGTCTCACGCCTCAGTTGGCGTGAGGTAGGTGACCACGCTTTTACTTCATAGATCTCTTGGAGGAGACTGCGATTGCGAGAGTTGTTGATCTTCTAAGCCGAAGGCTTCTGACAGCACAAAGTCACCAGAAGAGCAATGCAGACTGTCGGAGAAGAGATTTGGAGTTTCAAGCATCCCCTCCTCAAATCTTACCCTTTTGCAAATATGACTTATTAAGATTTAACTTAATCTCTCATACTAATGAAACTCCTTTTAATACAAGTAGGAGATTAGGTTCCGACAAGTATCTCCTATGAAGGAGGTACAAAGATTTGGCGTTTGTGGCAAGTTGGCACCACGATATGTTGCACCGTTTGAGATTCTTGCTCGTGTGAGGAAGGTAACCTACCGAGTAGCCCTTCCTCTTCACCTTTCAGCCATTCACGATGTCTTTCACACGTCCAACCTAAAGAAGTATGTGCACGATCCTAAACGCGTCATCAGCTACAAGAATCATGACATGGAGCCTGACTTGACGTACGAGGAGAGGCTGCAAGAAGCTTCGTAGCAAAGAGATTCCTCTAGTCAAGAAGTGGAAGGAGTCTCAGTGCCAACTATTCGTAAAGCTTCGTCAGGGACATATGACAGCCAGAGATTACTTCGTCCGATACACCGAGCTATCTCTACATACACCAGCAGATGCCGCATTTCCAAATGAGAATCTGGAAAAGTTCATTAGAGGCATGAGGGAAGAAGTGCAGGAGAAGTTGGTCGAATTATACATCACTTACATCTCCGAGGCTACTAATGCAGCGGAGAAGTTTGAGGACATCCGAAAGAGACGATTTGGGAGCTCGTCTGGAGCAGCACCTAGACCACAACGATCTTTTGGGACGATTCGTCGACAATTTCAGCAGCAGAGGTCAGCCAAACGATTCCGGCCTACAGGTTCAGCACTTTCAAGCAGTGCTCGCTCAACTCCATCAACTATCTTAGGAGGAGCACTTGTAGACGTGGCATAGATTCTGCTTGACCATCTGGGTCGCAGCGAGCAGATAGACCCCCAGAAGGACCGACTCGGAGCACAGGCACGACCACTCCATGTACTCGGTCAGTTCGATGTTATTTGTACCATGAGTGGGGACAATACTGGCATCAGTGTCCCCAAAGATCTGGTGAGCCTCGCCCACATCCACAGTCATCACACAGCATACAGGGAGTTCCCATGGCAGGAACTCCAACTTCAGCAGAAACAGACAGAGTGTGGCAGGTTCCAGTACCGCACACCAAGCAGGGTCAGCTACGCACAGTGACCGAGGAGCAGGCTCATTCAGCAGCTACTGTAGTGAAAGGTATGGTCTCAGTCTTGGGCCGACCTTTCCATGTTTTGTTTGATTCTGAAGCAACACATTCCTTCTTAGCATCGAGATTGCTAGCTTCTTTAGGTAGAGTTGCAGAGACTTTATCTTCTCTATATCACATATGTAGACCAGGTGGCCAGTTGTTTATCATTTCCCTGATAGTCAGGCACTTGCCAGGACTGATTGGCAGTCACGAGATGATCGCAGATTGCGTACTTCTATAGCTTGATGAGTTTGACTTGATTCCAGGCATGGATTGGTTATCATCTCATCATGCTCTTGTCGACTGCTTTAGGAAGACAGTTGTCTTCAGGATTCCAGGTTAACCAAAGTTTATCTTTGAGGGTACATTACACTCCAAAATGGAGTAAATCTCAATGTTGCGAAACCATAGGCTAGTTGATCAAAGGTGATATTCATACCTAGCACTTGTTCGGGAGGAATCTGATCATGAGCCAATGGCACAGGACATCTGAGTAGTATCAGACTAACCAGATGTGTTTCTTGATGAGCTACCAGGATTACTTCCTGAGAGAGAGAGAGAGAGATCGAGTTTGAGATCACATTACTACTATACATAGCTGATCTCGATGGCTCCTTACCACATGGCACCAGCTGAGTTGAGAGAGCTGAAGGTACAGTTGCACGAATAACTTGACTTGGGATTCGTGAGACCAAGCACTTCACCTTAGGGTGCTCCAGTTCTATTTGTCAGGAAGAAGGATGGATCCATGATATTATGCATTGATTATCGGCAGTTGAATAAGAGAACGGTAAAGAACCATTATCCTTTGCAGCGTATCGACGATTTATTCGATCAGCTTCAGGGAGCTTGAGAGTTCTTGAAGATCGATTTTCGTTCGGGCTATCATCAGTTGAGGATTCGAGAGTAGGATATTCCGAACACCGCCTTCAGGACTCGTTAAGGACACTATGAATTTGTGGTGATGTCGTTTGGGCTCACCAATGCACCTGCAGCTTTTATGGATATGATTAATAGTACTT
Organism: Ottelia alismoides; assembly: GCA_037367405.1. Classification (NCBI taxonomy): domain Eukaryota; kingdom Viridiplantae; phylum Streptophyta; class Magnoliopsida; order Alismatales; family Hydrocharitaceae; genus Ottelia; species Ottelia alismoides. The sequence goes on along the minus strand of JAZKJV010010934.1, from coordinate 76,455 downwards.
GGACAAGTTTGTTTGGTATTCATTGATGATGTGCTCGTATATTCTCAAAATGAATGGGATCATGTGAATAATATAAGGATGGTTTTGGACACATTGCGAGAGCACAAGCTATATGCCAAGCTAAGCAATTGTGAGTTCTGGGTACCCCAGGTCACATTTCTTTGGCATGTCATTTCTGGAGCAGGTATCATAGTTGATCCTGCGAAGATTGAGGCAGTCATATCTTGGGAGCAACCCAAGACAGTTACTCAGATTCAGAGCTTCCTTGGATTAGCAGGCTATTGCAGACGCTTTGTAAGTGGATTTTCACGCATTGTTCGTCCATTGACACGATTGACACAGAAGGGAGTTACATTTATTTGGGATGATTCATGCAAGCAGGCCTTCAGGACATTGAAGGAGAGATTGACTAATGCGTCCATTCTTTCACTTCCATCAGGCACGCAGGATTACGCAGTATATACAGATGCCTCGGGAGAAGTTCTAGGAGCGGTATTGATGCAGAGAGGTCATGTGATTGCTTACGCATCAAGACAGTTGAGACCGTATGAGAAAAATCACTCTACCCATGACTTGGAGTAGGTGGCAGTTGTCTTCGCCTTAAAGATCCAGTATCACTATTTATATGGGGTGAATTTTGAGATTTTCACCGACCACAAGAGCCTGAAGTATATCTTTGATCAGAAGGAGCTGAATATAAGGCAGCGCAGCTGCCTCGAGCTATTGAAGGACTACGATTGCATGATCTCTTAACACCGGGTAAGGGAAACGTTGTAGCAGATGCGCTAAGACAGAGAGCTCATGCAGAGGGTTCGGCGAACTGGCTATACTTATGGGATATGCTCGCAGCTTCGACTTAATTAGCATATCCTCGGAAGAGTGCATCCATATCTATTGTCGTGCCTCCACGATTTAGCAGTCTTTGGGATCACATTGTCGAAGGTAAGCAGGCAAATCCTTGGATTCGAAATAGATACGTACGCGCCGTCGAGGATGAGATTGGTGATTTTGTTGTGACAGGGTATTTTGTGGAAAGCACATCGGGTCATTGTGACGAGCAGTTGTGCAGAATTATTCTTGATGAGGCACCCAGTTCACGATTATTTATTCATCCGGGTAGTACAAAGATGTAACATCATCTGTGTCGACATTTCTAGTGGAATGGAATGAAGCACGATGTGGTTGTTAGAAAATAGAGAATGCGGAAGCGAATGATAAACAGAGTATAGAATAGAGAAAGATAAACATAGAAGACAAGATTTTTACGTGTAACCCTGATGCAGCTTGATGCTATGGATAATTTTCTTTTTTTTAGCGAACATTTGCTTTTCTTATTTTATTTATTTATGTAAAGGGCTCATTATATAAGGCCTTATCATCTTTTCTTTTTATTTCTATTTATAGTAAAGTAGTTGCTTGTTTAGTGGGATTTAGCCTCTATAAAGGCACCCCACCTATGCAAGGGATGATAAATGTTGAATGAAAGTTAATTTTCCATCACTCTCTCTCTCTCTTCTCTCTCTCCCTCTCGTCACACACGTGCCTCTCTCCCCAAACCCTAATCCGTGCCGCCGCCCCTTCTTCCCCATTCCCATTACCCATCCTCCCCCGCCACCCCTTTCCCTTCCCCTCCCGACGCCCGTTTCCATTCTCCAATCCGCGTGCGCCAGCACCCCTTCTTTCCCCTTCCTCCCACCACCCCGCCGCCCTAAGCTTCCCTCTCAGCCCGCACCCCCTCCCATTACCTTTCCCCACCGCGCTCACTCCTCTCTAACCCCACCGCTTGACGACGCCCAGCCGCCAACGCCCCCCCCCTTGCCGCCACCAGCCCTCCATTTGACACCGTTGTGAACTTGCTGCCATCCGCTCGCCCTGAACCTATCCGGAAACGTTGTTGTGACAGTCCTACTGCCCGCCGCCATCGACCAGGTATGAAGCACGCTGAAAGCCTCTCGCCGGTTGTGGTATGAGCGCCCCTTTGAATATTATCCTGCCCGTATGATATTAGAAATATGGATTGTTATATTGCTGATTGGTTTGGTGAAATATTGAGGTTCCGTTTGTCGCAATATCGTTATATATTTCCAATAACCATTAACTACTTGGTTGCCCTGAAGTTGTGGTGAAATTGTGCTGGAACTTGATCATCTCGTGAACATTTGTTTGCTGAATTTTCAGAGTATCAAATTTTCTTTTCATCGTCAAGTATTCGAAATCCAAAGCTTTGTTTCATTTGCATAAGCCCAACCTCTGTTGTGTCAATTTCCAGTCCCCATTGGTCCTTCTATTCGTTTCACTGTTTGTTTTAGTCGTTGCCTTTCTACCCCTGGAATAGTGTCGCGCATGCCATTACTTGTTTTTCACTAATCAAATCATTTATTTCAACCTTTTTGGACTGCATTTAGCTCAAAGCACAACGACTCCTCGTTGATTGCATCAAAATTCTAATCCCCAAGGAGCGGGATGAAACTACGAGAGAAGCCCTCAAAGGGGTAGATATCGCATTCCTTTTTCTCAACGGGTACAGGAGGTCTAAGGCTCCTTATATAGCCTCCACAAAGCCTCCAAGTCCCACCACCGGTAGATGTGGGACTAAACATATGGATGGTATAAATGGATCCTAGAGAGATCCATTTACTCTCCTACAACTCATATGGCGCACAACCAAATACTCTAACACTCCCTCCTCAAGCTAGAGCATGCAATGATCAGCTTGGACAAACTGAAATAAACTCAACTCACGCTATAAGACATTACAGACAATATCAACTTAACACGCACAACTATCGGTTGTTGTTGAGGATGTTGCTTCTCATGATGTGCATTTGATGAGGATGAACACGCACAACTAAACCCTAATACCTCATCTTCTTCATCTCCCCCACCAATCCAATCTCTCACGTGGGTTCTATCATTTGTGGCAAATGGATCACTACGTTTTTTAAGATGGCGATCTCTCAACTTGGCGTTGAATCTGACATACACCAAGTCGTTTAACCGCTTGAATTCAAGTTTGTTCCTTTTCTTCGTGTGAATCTACAAAATAAAGAAAAACATATCATTTACCACCTCATTAATGATGCATAATATTTGACATGTGTGGCATCAATTTTACAGTCTTACCGCCTCAAAAGTGCTCCAATTCCTTTCACAACCCGAGGAAGAGGCTGTCAACTTTAGAACTTTCATTGCCATTTCTTTCAAATGTGGAGTTTCCATGCCATGCAATCCCCACCAACGGGCTATTTATAAAAACAAATAAGTAATAATAGTTAAATATATAAGTCTATGAAACGTAATGAGATAAATAGTAATACTTAAATATATAAGTGTATGAAATCTAATGAGAATTTATACCTGGATTGAAATCGTCATCAATGATGGACCTCTGTTTGACAGCCAAAGGTTTGCCAAATGATCCTTCTGCCCTTTCATATAATGGCAATTCCTTCCTAGTGATGATATCTTGGATATCTAAATCAGGATAGAAAATATCCATGCAATCCAAGAATCCCTTCAGAGCAAGACCTTCCCTCTGGATTTGATCATTGTCCCTATAAAAGAAATAGGGATTCAAAAAATATGCAGCAAGGTGAAGGGGGCTATCCAACCTCCCTTTTGACTTTGAATCAACAGCATCAACAAAATATTTGTAAGATGCTTCCACATCTTTGAAAATGCTCATGATCTCCTTTCTTGCATCTTGCAATTCACCGTATACAAACCCCATAGCTGGTCTCTTATCTCCATCAACAATTCGCAAAACATGTACCAATGGAGAAAAGATCTTCAAGGTCAAAGAGACTTGAGCCCAAAATGAAGGACTCAGAACTATGGCCGAAGCCATTTCCCCCTTCTTCGTCTTGTACCATTTACACGCTCTCCATTCATCAGAAGAAAACATAAGCCTCAACTTGTCCTTCTTGTCCATCACTGATTGCAAGGTGAGATATGTGGTAGCAAATCTTGTTGTACCTGGCCTCACTATCTCCCCCTTTTGCGTAAACTGTCTCATCAAACTCAATGTTTTTGCATGACTGTATATGAAGACAGTTAATGTCCTTGCCTTTGTAATTGCAGCTTTCACCTTGGACTCTTTACCGATCTCCTCAAGCATAAGATCGATGCAATGTGCCGCACATGAACTCCAGAAGATCTGTGGGTACTTGATTCTCAAAATTCTGCCAGCAGCCATATTTGCAGATGCATTGTCTGTCACAACTTGGACTACATTGTCGGGCCCAACTTCCTCAATGGACTTATCCACTAAGGAAGCAATGTAGTCGGCAGTATGAGAATCTGCAGATGAGTCAATTGACTTCAGAAAACTGGTCCCAAGCTCACAGTTGACGCAGATGTTCATGATGCTCCTTCCCCTCCTATCAGTCCAAGCATCTGTCATAATGGAGCATCCAGAACTCTTCCATGAATTACGATGCCCTTGCAAGAATTCGTGTGTTTCCTTAACCTGTTCCTTCAAAAGTGTTTCTGTGAGCTCATAATACGTTGGAGGCTTGTATGACCTTCCATACTGCCCAATTGCTTCACACATTCGGAGAAAGGAGTCACTTTTGACAACATTGAAAGCAATGTCATTGTCATAGAAATACTTTGCCACGAATGAATTTACACGTGCACGTTCCTCCTTGGCAAATGTATCTTTGATTGTGGATTGGCGGAGATTCTCTACATGCTCATCTTCTGCTAAAGTACGGGGCCTTTTCCCATCCCTCTCTTCATCAAGCAAGGGCTGATTCATCTTGATGGAGACTTGCCCTTGAATGTCTTTCATCCTCATGGTCTTCTCATTCCTTTTCACTTTAATTTCCTCCATGTTGTCCATGATTTCTTTCTTCACCTCAGGAGTCACTTTGGGACAAGATGCCGTATTACCTTTAATATGCGCCAAATGTAGTCTGGAGGCCATAGTTTCCTAACATTCAATCATAATCACAAAACATCAACAGTAAACAAAACACATGATAATGTTGCAGCTCTGAAATTTTAGGGACCTGAGCAATCAATATTTAATAAACAATCTGACATGAAGTACAACATAAAAAGAGTTTGATCATATAAAGAGTTTCTCATTCAGCATAAAAATATAAACAAAAACTTTAATATGCATATAAGGAGTTTATGTAAAAGGTGCTGTGCCATTGCCGCCGATCATTACCGGTAATGATCGGTGGGACTCTACCGATCATTACCGGTAATGATCGAGAATGATCGTGCTGTGCCATTGCCGCCGATCATTACCGGTAATGATCGGTGGGACTCTACCGATCATTACCGGTAATGATCGAGAATGATCGTGCTGTGCCATTGCCGCCGATCATTACCGGTAATGATCGGTGGGACTCTACCGATCATTACCGGTAATGATCGAGAATGATCGTGCTGTGCCATTGCCGCCGATCATTACCGGTAATGATCGGTGGGACTCTACCGATCATTACCGGTAATGATCGAGAATGATCGTGCTGTGCCATTGCCGCCGATCATTACCGGTAATGATCGGTGGGACTCTACCGATCATTACCGGTAATGATCGAGAATGATCGGGATGATCGGTGGGCCTCTACCGATCATTACCGGTAATGATCAAGGATGATCGATAATGATCGGTGGCGCTTCTACCGATCATTGCCGGTAATGATCGAGAATGATCGGGATGCCTCTACCGAGAATGATCGACGTTGATCGATGATGAGATTTTAGAGTACCTGTGAGGAGGCGGAAGAGACGGGAGGAGGCGGAGGAGTCCGGTGGAGGCGTTGGCGCTCGCGAGCCGAGTGCTGGTTAGGGGCGAAGGAGTGCACGAATCGACCTGGTGTCACGCTAGGAGGAGGCGGTGCCGCGGTGGAGATGGGAGGAGGAAGCAGCGTTGGGAGGCGACGAGGCAGAGGAGCTTGGAGGAGGTGGCGATGGAGGCGCAGGGGGATCGTGGAGGCGTCGTGGCCTCGCACAGGTGCAGGAGGATCGGAGGCGACGAGGCGTTAGGGTATCTTCGAATCGGGTATCGGGGGAATAGGGGTTAGGGTATCTGGGTAACATGTGAAATCGGGTATGAGACTGGGTAATCGGGTAACGGGTCCGGATACACATCACAGCACGAAGCGGGCGCACGGTCCGCATATGCGGCCGCACAGCCCGCATATGCGGGCCGCATATGCGCACTAGCCGCATACAGGGGGGCTTCACGAATGCGGCGCGGTTAGGGGTCCGCACGCGCATATGCGGCCGCATATGCGGCCGCTTCAACCGATTTCGTGAACACTGATAAACCCAAACCCGACCTGATTAGGATCCAATTGACCAATGAAGTTGTCAATCAATATTAAAATAGTCTAAATTGACCAATAGATCGTATATCAAAAGTCGTACAAGCAAAATCGACCAAAGTCGGTCGCATCATAATGTGTGCCTCGGAAAAGCCGCAACGCAAGTTCAGAAACCGTGAAACAAACTGAAACCGCAATAAAATCCGATTCGACGAAATAAAACCAACGGAATCAATCGTTCGTCAATCGGAGATCGTTTAATTTCACAAAATTTAACACAAACCAAAACTTTATCTCGAAAAGTTCGGAGATCCAAACCAGATCAAAAGTATATTGATATTATACTCATATTGATCGTCGTTTAGAGATGATCAAATCGAGATATTGCGCGTCAAAATCCGAGATCCGAGGCACATATACGGTCAACTTTAAGTTGGTTAAATAAATAGAATTTTGGTTTTAAAAAAATAAATTCTATGTAAAAGTAGCAGTACAGCAGACTGTTACTGTTAAAAAATTTTAAAAATATATATACATATATAATAAATTTGAAAATTTATATACAATATAAGTTTAATAATGGCATTATGTATGATGTCATTGTAACTTAAAAGTGATGTCATTATGGTATCATTGTCATGATGTCGTATATGTGTAAAAAAAGATTTTATTTTGAAGAGGAACGTTCCGAGAAGGAACCTTCCCCTCCCCCTCTTCGTATAAAGCCAATACCAAGGTTGCAGAAAGCGGTAGTCGGTACTCGGTCGGCAGGGTCACTGACTAAGGATTAATTGGCAGTCGGACGACTAAACGGATTTAGTCGGCTATTAGTCGGTTTTGAATTTTTTAATTATTTTAAAAATATAAATCAATTTTCCACATATTCTTATGTATTTGTATTGATTTGTATATTTTCTATACTATCGTAATGAAATAAAAGAAGTAATTGTCTTTAAATATAACATTAAGCATATTAGAATAAGTTTGTTTTTAAAAAAATCGAAAAACTAAAAAAATTAAAAAAATTCTATGTAAAAGTCGGCCTTGTAGTCGGGTGACTAGGCGGCTAGTCGGCCCGATTAGCCGGGTTGACCGACTAAGGGCCAACTAGGCCTAGTCGAGTCGGGTACCCCACCTACTCAACTAATCGGCCCAGTTGACCGACTTTTACAATAGTGGCCAATACCAACGTCAACTTTCTCCCCTCTCTCCCTCTTTAATTCCTCAATTTTTCCTCATTTTCCCTGCAATTGACTATAGAGCAGCAGCCCCTGCTCCTTCATCTAAGGACTGCTATATACAGTCATATCTATCGATGTTTCAAGTAGAATTTTCCAGGCAATTAGTGCACCTGGAATTGTATTGCATTGCATGCAAGATCAGCTCTCATCCCTCCGAAATTTGATCCAAATAAGGTACAATCCTACCCTACCTCCTTGCTGCCATGCATGAGCGGTTACACAATCAAAATTCTTGTTTCTTAAGAATCTTGGGGCTTGGATAAAAAAATTAATTTTTATTATTATCTGCTTCTGTTCTCTGCTCTATTCAGATTTAATCCCAATTTATAAATTTAAATTTAAAATTTTTTATGCTAAATTAACAAATTATTTGCAGTAGAGGGAATTGTATCAAGTGTTGATTTCTTGCTATATGTATATAGGCATCCATCGTGTTGGTACTTGAATGTAATTAGATGAATTATAATGGCTTTCGAAAGTTCGACTCATCGAACTAGATTAGGAAAAAGATAGACAGAATTGAGAACTAGATTAGGAAAAAGATAGACAGAATTGAGAACTAGATTAGGATATTATCCTTTCCATTATCAATAAACTAAGATTTTAATAAAGCATCACCTCACCAACTTATCAAAATCCATAACATGGTCTCAATAACAAGAAAACAACATCTACATAGGCCATAAATTAATATAGATTATATATAAAAAAGGCTAAGGGGCAAATGGAAAAATTTTACTTATGAACCATTAAACTACTTCACAAGAATATGATATTAAAAAAGGAGGGTAGTGGTTTAACTTGGGGGCATTTCCTTAAAGTGGCTTGAAAATCTTCTTCATAGCAGGTAGTTGTAATTTTTCAAGTAATTGTGGATTTTTAAATAATTATGCCAGACTACTTGTCTTCTTGCAACTACTTTAAATACATGTTTATGTTAATAAGATTTTGGGAAGTACCAACGCTCATTGACGCCTCTTCTACCTTTCGTGTGTGGCAGACAAGCAGCCTGCATCTCAGTAGCTTGTTGATAATTCCTGGCACCTGGGTACGTACCAAACGGTACAGTTACTTTGTCAGTTTTTGTTCAGTTCAAAATGTAAATGCTTCATTTTCCTGTATATATATATATATTGGGATAAATGTATAACTTTCAATATGTTGTATATCATGGAAATTATTAAAATACAATGTTGGCGGTACTTGTCTTTATTGATTCTGTGGTTGTTATACTGATTTGAATGTCATATGCAAATAGCAAACGTGAAAAATTTTCCCCAAATTTCGTTGTTTAATGCGATCTTTAGCGAGTGAAATGTCACGAATACCACGTAAACTGTGCTCGGATCCGAGGGGTTCACGTTTTATTCTTGGGTAGCTCAGATCAGAATAGCTCTAGTATCCATCTGGTTAGTTGGGGGACAATTACTCTCCTTAAAGGAGAGGGGGGTCTTGGTGTTACTCGCCTGGAAAATATGAACAAGGCGTTATTGCTAAAATAGGTAACCACAATTCGGGGGAGAAGTGAAGACTTATGTTGCAGGCTTATTCGTCGGATTTATGGGACTTGAAGCAGTGACCCTACCGATTAATCCTTAGTCAGTGACCCTGCCGACCGAGTACCGACTACTGCTTTCTGCAACCATGGTTTTAAGTTATACGTACATAAATACATTTACATGTATTGACTAGTTCTAAGTTCTACATAGACATGCAACTACACATACATATTAATTTTAAGTGCTATAATTAAGAACATAAATTTTACTTACACATGCATATAGGTAAACATAGACAAAAGCATGTGTACATGTGTATATGTAGCACATATTCTTACATGTAGACACATACATATATACACATGTACTTAGATATAAACCGGTACACACGTACATATATATACATAGACATATATGCATGGGATTGATCTTAGATTTTATTTTGGTTGTATACGTACATGTGTATACCCAGATAATGCAAACATATAAATATATGTGTATATGTAGACGATTTGCTTTTCTGTCGGGTGTTGAGGTAAGCAAATAGCACCTTTAACATTTTGGACCTCCAAGTACCTTGGAGTGCCTCATGCCTTTAACATTGGATAGGATGAATCATGATGACAGCTCCATCATATTCCATGACGACACTACACAGAGACCCGGTAGAATACGAGGCCCTAGGTAATGGTCTAATTAGTTTCTAACATTCAAAGAAAGGGAAAGGTCGAGAGAAACATCGGTCTAAAAGATTTAGTAGTATTTGATTACATATCAGTCACGGGTCTCTTCTTTGCCTATCCTGCATGAGGAAGCGAGCTTATAGTCTAGTTGGAAGGTCTATGACGGATGAAATTTTCTGAGAAGATTATTAGCTAAATTGCGCTAAAAACCAGTTTAGAAACTATATAATAACTCGAACCATGCTACCTCTATCGCTATCTTTCCATAAGTCACTGTTCTTTCTACTTTGAAAGAAAGTTCTGAGATTTATCAACAACTTGTAATAACAAAAAATCTCATGTGTAATTGAAAAAACTAATGTGAAATGTATTTTCAAACGAAAGCAATCTGAGACTGATTACAGATTCTTGTTTCCACTGAAATAATGCAGCCAAGTGAGGTCACAACTTTTGCAGCATATTGGATTCAAATTATTTGCAAGTCAATGTCCGATATAGAATATCTAGTTATTTTTTTAAAAGGAGAATAGTTAGGTATTAACTTGCATGTGACGGATCATACCTTGCCCTTTGAAGCAATTCCCAATGAAGAGGGCCAGTAGTCATGTTAAATGCACCAGGATAGCATAGAAGATGAGCGCCTGAAGGAAATTAATACTGATCAAATCAATTAATTTAAAGTTTTTTAATCATTTATACTTATGTCTGCTTATTCCATGCATAATCATATGCAATAATGAGTGACTGAATTCTCAGATAAAATAATCTAATAAATTTGTTAGATCTATATTTTTGTCTTTGACTGTTTTCCTCAAAAATCTATACAACTTCCTTTTGTCTCTAAGATTTTTTTAAATAGGAAAAAGGGGGAGCCCTTCCAAGGCGGGAGTCACCACACCAGGGTATTCATTAATTAATGAAAGGGCACATCAATTGGATATCAAGAAATTGTACAATGCATTACAATGCGCTAGTACATTTTCACAGTAAAATTGCTGCTCCTTGAAAGTGTTATCATTCCTGCCAAGCCAAATAGCCCAAAGAACGGCAAAGGGCCTGGAGACATCACCAGAGGACCCAAGCCCCACCGCTCGAATAGATTTCCAAAATTGTACCACGCCGGATGCCTAGACCCACGCCAGCCCCAAAGATTCCCACACATTTGCCGAAGACCTGCATCCGAAGAAAATGTGGTCCGCATCCTCCACGTCCTCCTCGCCCAAATCACCTTCAAGTCCGCACATAGATCTTCGTCGCGCTCCACTACACCACCACACAACTTCCGATATGCAATCTTTACCGAGAACTTACCCTCTGCCCAAACAAAATGATCTGGCTCACCAGACATCTCCCCAACAAGTGGAATCTCCGATAGCAACCGCGAAAATTCCTCCATCCTCTGATCCGAGAGAATCGCAAGGAACCTCGAAGCCCACGACCCAGAGTCGGCCACATCCGCCACCCGCGCCACCCTGTCAACAGCTAAAGCCATCAACCTAAGGAAGCGTTGGGCCAAAGCCCCCTCCCCCGTCCAGTCATCCTCCCAAAATCGGAAACGGAGACCATTCCCCAACCTCGGCCGAAGGAAAGGCCTGAGCCCCGGAAGCACGGCACGGATCCTAATCCACAACGAAGATTCATGACGCTTCCTTGCAGCCACCAACTCCCCTGTGACACCATAGATCTCCCTCAGCAGCCGTAAAACTAGCGAGTCAGATGAACCCCAAATGCGCACCACCCATTTGGCTAACAAGGCTTTGTTCATTAATTCCACATCCCAGACACCTAAACCCCCTCCGAAACAGGTACAGCAAGATCCTTCCAAGCAACCAAGTGCAACCCCCTCGTTGCATGCCTCCCATCTGACCAGAAAAAAGATCTCATCAAAGCCTCCACCTTCCTTCTAACCCCAACGGGCATTAATCTCGACGAGAAGAAAAAAACCGGAATGGTGGAAAGAACGTGCTTCAACAAGGTAAGATTCCCACCCTTGGACAGGGGGCAGCCTTCCACCCCTCCAACCGCTCCTCCATTCTCCGAAGAACACAGTCCCAATCAGACCTCCTCAGCCTGCCATCAACCAGAGGCAACCCCAGATAGGTTATCGGTAAGCGCCCCAAAGGGCATCTTGACCACTCTGCTAGTTTGTTACTCTCATCATCCATCCCCGGTGGAACCAGAACCGACTTCTGCCTGTTAATCTGCAAACCAGAGAGGCAGACAAACATGTCCACCAAAATAGTCGCATTGTGGTTCTGCTCCTCCGTCCACCACAGGAAGATCAGCGTGTCATCCGCATACTGCAACACCGGAACGAAGATGTCCCCCAACCTGAATCCCTCACACCAACTCTCTTCAACCGCCCGCTGAAACAAAATCGCAAGACAATCCGCCACCAACACAAAAAGCAGGGGAGCTAGGGGGCAGCCCTGACGCACCCCCCTCTGCGGTTGGAACCATCCTCCCTCTGGCCTTCCATTGACCAACACAGAGCACGAGCTAGTAGTGAAACATCTCTTGACCCAACCAATCCATTCTTCCGGAAATTGTCTCTAAGATAAAGAGAGTGTGCACTTGAATGAGTCAGTTCAGGTTGCATGTCATCAGAGCAAATACATGTTAGGCTTCAGACTGATACAAGTTGGTGGAGTTATTTCATAATCCCAACATCACCGGCACCTTATCGTTATTGACACCTCAATGTCAATACTACAAACGACACATGGATAACAGCATGATGCTACAGTAGAGTGAACAGTTAATGCACCACGTGCAATAATATAAAGATAGATTGATGCTTGTGAGATACTTTGAGTTTGTCATAACAATTCTTTTCCTGTCAAACTCAACGTTATGTTTGTTAGAATTATTTTATCTTCTATTTATTTATTGAGCCATGTAACCTTTCGGGGACTTTTATGTAATTATCTCTTTTTTCTCTTTAAGGTTTCACGCTATGTAAGATATTCTAGATCCATGAAATAAGGCACAACAGATCATTTTCTTCTTCACATGGTATCAGAGCAGCAGTCCTAGACCAATGTTCTGACCTAACTGCCACCGCCACAACTAGCCACATTCACACGGTCCCTCCCCTCTCCCTAGGGTCCTGCACCGGGCACCTCCAACGCTGCCCTCCAACTCATATATGGGATGTCGCCGGCGCTGCCCTCCAGTGTCTCCAAGGCTTCCCTCCACAGCATGGCACCCCTCCAGTGCAAGAGGCATCCTCCATCGCTATGTGTGCCGTCATGAACCATCTCAACCCATAAGTACTGTGCCAGTACCTGGAACCCCTCCAGTACCACCCTACAGTGCATCCAAGGCATCCCTCCATCGCATGGAACCCCTACAACATCGTCGAGGCATCCTCCATTGTCTCATGCGCCAATCTGTGATGCCTGGAACCCCTACTATGTCGTCGTGAGACATCTCAGCCCATATGGGATGCCGCCAGGGTCCTCGAGGACCCCCTGATCTGTTGTGCATCACGACTTCAGCACTCCCACACGCCCGTGCATGAGTTCTAGGGCACTTACCAACTAAAGTATGAATGATTGAACAATAAAACTACTTAATCTCTTTACCCAACCACGATGGCATCTCTTTCTGTCGAGACCAAGCCCTTTTACACTACGTCATTTGTGATGGTACAAGGTACTTCTATCAAACTTAAGAGCATAGAAAACCTCGTTCTCTAGTCCTGTTCTTTCAAAGTGGTCATTGTTAATCAGGTGAAAATCTACATTCTGACAAAAGATCCTCCAGAAGAGACAAACAAAAACTATGACACGTAGCTTGGAGACGACTACCGTGTCATCATTTATATGACCAACAGTGTCGAGTCGCAGATTAAGGCAAATATGGTCTACTAGTACACGGCCAAGGAGATGTGTGATGACCTTGAACAGACCTACTCCCAAAAGACGACCAAGTCTCAGCTCGCTGACATATACATGTGGATATGGTCCGTGTCTTGGGGAGATTTTAGTCTTGTCGAGTACTACAAGCATCTCACTAGCATGTATGAGGAGCTTGCAATTTTTCAGCCTGTTTGTTGTACCGCACAAGTCCAGGAGCGATTTGACTGGCAGGTGTATCGCTTTCTCGTTGGACTACATCACATATACCAAGCAATGAATAAACAATTCTGGGTATCCGATACTCTATCACCAATCAAGACTATATTTGGTCAAAAACTAGAGACAACTATTGCATGGCCTTCTACTTTACCTCTCGCAGAGAACTCTGCCCACTTTGCATCATCTGGAAGCGAAGGACAACAGAGCTTTCGAGGTCGAGGATGGGACTTTAGCCGCAATCCGGAACGTGACTTAAGTCGTGGATGTAACTTGGGTCGTGGTTGTGGACGTGACACTACTACTCCTTATTAGCCACAGTGCATCCAATGTGACCATTGGAATCATCTGCTCGAGCGATGTCGGCAAAAGTTTGGCTATCCTCCTCATCTAGCCAATAATGCCTATGAGAACGCCTATGATGTTGTAGAGGTGTCTCCTTATTCAGATTCCAATGGATAGACAGTCCAACTCAATGTCGTTGATTACTCCCGTCTGATGCAGATTCTACAAAACCCTAGGCTTGGTGCTTCCACAAGTGAGAGTACTACTTCTAGTCTAGCTACTACTTCAGGTACAATAGCCAACTCTACCACTACTTCTGCACGTGTTTGGATCATTGACTATGGAGCCTCCACACATCTGACATGAGAAGATAGTCTACTAACATTCTCCAAACCATTTTCATCAGTGAAGTCAGCTTGAGTCGTCAACAGGGCTCATTCGCATGTTACTATTGTCGGTATTATAGAGTTCTCTTCCAAGTTTCAACTGACTGGAGTTCATACTACTTCTACAGGTCCTATTTTTGAGGATCTCACCCAATACATAAGCTTTGTAGATAAATTATTGTACCTCACTGTCACGAGACCTGATATATCTTATGTTATTAGCAAAGCTAGCCAACATATGAAAAAACCATGCTATAGACCCTAAGGGGTCTATAGGATGTGGCCTTTTCTACATATCAAATGGTCATACCAACATTACTGGGTATGCAGATGCAGACTATGTGAGCTCTCCAGATGACAAACGATTCACCACAAGGTACACTATGTTTATCGGAGGAAATATGGTTATTTGGCATAGCAAGAAGAAGACCGTTGTATCTAGGTCAAGTGTTGAAGCAGAATATAGGGTAATGGTTCAAGTTACATGCAAGATCACTTGGTTGAAATCCTTTTTGACAGAAATTGGTCTCCTACAACCATCTCGATTCCTCTACATTATAAAATGTACAAAGCCTTCTCCCACTATAAGTAGGGACGGCTACATGGACTCTTGATCAAATCCATGTTTGAAAGACTCGACTATTTTTTACGTTAGTCGTCGACTGCCTAACGCATCCCCTGCAAGAGTGAGAATTGAACCCTGGTCTTTTATGTGGTAGACACATTGTACTACCACTCGATTCCTCTACACTGTGACAACAAATCTGCCACCTATATTTCTACCAATCCTATCTTTCATGAAAGAACCAAACATATTGATGTTGATGCCATTTTATACGTGATGTTGTACGACAAGGGAAGATTTGCACTCCGCACATGTCCATTGATCTTCAACTTGTTGATATTCTCACAAAGGCATTATCTAAGAAGAGGGTGTTTAAACTTATTCCCAAGTTGGGCATGATCGACAGATATGCTACAACTTAGGGGGGCGTTGGAAATATTCCTAGAATCTTTTATTTCTTTATTGTAATCTCCTCGAGGGTATTATTGTAATATGCTTATTTAGCTCCTTAGGGTTTTCCACTATATAAGGAACCCTAGAGCCTATGGAATAAAACACCAATTCTTAATTTTTCTCCACAGCCACCAATCATGTATTTCATGAGCGGACCAAGCACATTGAGGTTGACAGTCACTTCATTGTGATGGTGTAGGAGGATAAACCATTACTCACATCTCCACTGAGCTTCAGCTTGTATACATATTCACAAAGGCGATACCGAAGAAACGTATCTCATGGTTGATTTCCAGGTTGGACGTGATGGCAGATATGCTCCAACTTGAGGGGACTGTTAGAGTTATTTTGTCTTCTATTATTTATTGAGCCGTGTAAGCCTTCGGGGATTTTTATTTAATTATCTCTTTTTGCTCTATAAGGTTGCACGCTATATAAGAAACCATGTATCCATGAAATAAGATGAAAGTTCATTCTCTTATCTACAATGTTCATTCCATGCCCCCACACAAAAATGATTTTATTTACAACAAACATTCATCTCATTAAGTTTCCCATTTATCTCGATAGTTTTAGGACTAAATCATGGTAGTTATCTTGACAACCATAAATTAACAGCCATTAACTTTTTGGTTAATTCAACCGTTTGCAATTGAAGATTGGTAGTTGTTAACAGAGAAACCTTTCTGAAAAAAATGATCCTGGAATCTGTTGCTTCCTTCTCCTCCCATTCTTCCCAACCTTATGTAGCTCCATTACCATTTCTACCTTATGGATCCACCTCATTTTCTCCTAATAACCCCATAGATCCTCGTATTGTCTCACATGGTGTTGCAATAGTCACTCGATTAGACCGATTAGTCGACCCAACTACTCTATTCGGTAAGGTGATCGTATAGAATAACTTGGGCCGATCAGTCGTAGACTACTGAAAGTAATGTAATGTCTATTGTTATATTTTTTTCATCTTTATAATTAAGTGACCATACATGTATAAATATAAAAGATTATATGTATTAAACATATTTTTTCTATTTAAAATAAATAAATTAGTATGAGTATGTGAACGTTTGAGTATGTGAATGGCTTGAGGGCTGCGACAGTCATAGATGGGTGTTGCAGTGGCCAGTGGCACCCAAGGTTCAGGAAAGCGGTATGCGTATGCGTTCGGTCAGGTCACTGAATAGCAATTAAGCGGTATGCGGGGGCATATGCGGGGTATATGCGGTTCTACGCGGTTTTCTAATTTTTTATTTAAAAATAAATAAATATATGCAAAAGTGACTACAACTGAACAAAAATTATGTATAATTGTGGTCCAACAGAAGTTCTAAGAAAATGACTTTCATATATAGCTCAAAACAGTCTCTATCAACAAATATTAATGCTTCAATAGAAAAGTTAGCAGACATAATAATTGACAACAATCACCAAAATATTTAAGTTTCCAAAAGAAAACTGAAACACAAATAGCATTAGTAGAGTACTAATTAAAATAGCATAAGAAAACAGAAATGTTCAGGCGATAATATTCTACATATTACAAAGAAATCCTAATCCATGTCATCATCAAATTCCACTTCGGTATTGTCTTCATCATCTTCACTTTCTTCCTCAAATGGGAACTCTTCCTCATTTAAGCCCGGCGACGAGGTTGAACCAGTAGCATGCCTTTGGCTTCTTCTATGTTGTATCAAATCTTCTGCACCAGTTGCATCAGCCACTAGGTTCCACGTCAACCCCGATCCTTGGAATACCTCATCTTCTTCATCTCCCCCACCAATCCAATCTCTCACGTGGGTTCTATCATTTGTGGCAAATGGATCACTACGTTTTTTAAGATGGCGATCTCTCAACT
This sequence comes from Ottelia alismoides, assembly GCA_037367405.1. NCBI lineage: Eukaryota > Viridiplantae > Streptophyta > Magnoliopsida > Alismatales > Hydrocharitaceae > Ottelia > Ottelia alismoides. Next base: position 59,122 of record JAZKJV010010934.1, on the reverse strand, counting down.
TGGCGTTGAATCTGACATACACCAAGTCGTTTAACCGCTTGAATTCAAGTTTGTTCCTTTTCTTCGTGTGAATCTACAAAATAAAGAAAAACATATCATTTACCACCTCATTAATGATGCATAATATTTGACATGTGTGGCATCAATTTTACAGTCTTACCGCCTCAAAAGTGCTCCAATTCCTTTCACAACCCGAGGAAGAGGCTGTCAACTTTAGAACTTTCATTGCCATTTCTTTCAAATGTGGAGTTTCCATGCCATGCAATCCCCACCAACGGGCTATTTATAAAAACAAATAAGTAATAATAGTTAAATATATAAGTCTATGAAACGTAATGAGATAAATAGTAATACTTAAATATATAAGTGTATGAAATCTAATGAGAATTTATACCTGGATTGAAATCGTCATCAATGATGGACCTCTGTTTGACAGCCAAAGGTTTGCCAAATGATCCTTCTGCCCTTTCATATAATGGCAATTCCTTCCTAGTGATGATATCTTGGATATCTAAATCAGGATAGAAAATATCCATGCAATCCAAGAATCCCTTCAGAGCAAGACCTTCCCTCTGGATTTGATCATTGTCCCTATAAAAGAAATAGGGATTCAAAAAATATGCAGCAAGGTGAAGGGGGCTATCCAACCTCCCTTTTGACTTTGAATCAACAGCATCAACAAAATATTTGTAAGATGCTTCCACATCTTTGAAAATGCTCATGATCTCCTTTCTTGCATCTTGCAATTCACCGTATACAAACCCCATAGCTGGTCTCTTATCTCCATCAACAATTCGCAAAACATGTACCAATGGAGAAAAGATCTTCAAGGTCAAAGAGACTTGAGCCCAAAATGAAGGACTCAGAACTATGGCCGAAGCCATTTCCCCCTTCTTCGTCTTGTACCATTTACACGCTCTCCATTCATCAGAAGAAAACATAAGCCTCAACTTGTCCTTCTTGTCCATCACTGATTGCAAGGTGAGATATGTGGTAGCAAATCTTGTTGTACCTGGCCTCACTATCTCCCCCTTTTGCGTAAACTGTCTCATCAAACTCAATGTTTTTGCATGACTGTATATGAAGACAGTTAATGTCCTTGCCTTTGTAATTGCAGCTTTCACCTTGGACTCTTTACCGATCTCCTCAAGCATAAGATCGATGCAATGTGCCGCACATGAACTCCAGAAGATCTGTGGGTACTTGATTCTCAAAATTCTGCCAGCAGCCATATTTGCAGATGCATTGTCTGTCACAACTTGGACTACATTGTCGGGCCCAACTTCCTCAATGGACTTATCCACTAAGGAAGCAATGTAGTCGGCAGTATGAGAATCTGCAGATGAGTCAATTGACTTCAGAAAACTGGTCCCAAGCTCACAGTTGACGCAGATGTTCATGATGCTCCTTCCCCTCCTATCAGTCCAAGCATCTGTCATAATGGAGCATCCAGAACTCTTCCATGAATTACGATGCCCTTGCAAGAATTCGTGTGTTTCCTTAACCTGTTCCTTCAAAAGTGTTTCTGTGAGCTCATAATACGTTGGAGGCTTGTATGACCTTCCATACTGCCCAATTGCTTCACACATTCGGAGAAAGGAGTCACTTTTGACAACATTGAAAGCAATGTCATTGTCATAGAAATACTTTGCCACGAATGAATTTACACGTGCACGTTCCTCCTTGGCAAATGTATCTTTGATTGTGGATTGGCGGAGATTCTCTACATGCTCATCTTCTGCTAAAGTACGGGGCCTTTTCCCATCCCTCTCTTCATCAAGCAAGGGCTGATTCATCTTGATGGAGACTTGCCCTTGAATGTCTTTCATCCTCATGGTCTTCTCATTCCTTTTCACTTTAATTTCCTCCATGTTGTCCATGATTTCTTTCTTCACCTCAGGAGTCACTTTGGGACAAGATGCCGTATTACCTTTAATATGCGCCAAATGTAGTCTGGAGGCCATAGTTTCCTAACATTCAATCATAATCACAAAACATCAACAGTAAACAAAACACATGATAATGTTGCAGCTCTGAAATTTTAGGGACCTGAGCAATCAATATTTAATAAACAATCTGACATGAAGTACAACATAAAAAGAGTTTGATCATATAAAGAGTTTCTCATTCAGCATAAAAATATAAACAAAAACTTTAATATGCATATAAGGAGTTTATGTAAAAGGTGCTGTGCCATTGCCGCCGATCATTACCGGTAATGATCGGTGGGACTCTACCGATCATTACCGGTAATGATCGAGAATGATCGTGCTGTGCCATTGCCGCCGATCATTACCGGTAATGATCGGTGGGACTCTACCGATCATTACCGGTAATGATCGAGAATGATCGTGCTGTGCCATTGCCGCCGATCATTACCGGTAATGATCGGTGGGACTCTACCGATCATTACCGGTAATGATCGAGAATGATCGTGCTGTGCCATTGCCGCCGATCATTACCGGTAATGATCGGTGGGACTCTACCGATCATTACCGGTAATGATCGAGAATGATCGTGCTGTGCCATTGCCGCCGATCATTACCGGTAATGATCGGTGGGACTCTACCGATCATTACCGGTAATGATCGAGAATGATCGGGATGATCGGTGGGCCTCTACCGATCATTACCGGTAATGATCAAGGATGATCGATAATGATCGGTGGCGCTTCTACCGATCATTGCCGGTAATGATCGAGAATGATCGGGATGCCTCTACCGAGAATGATCGACGTTGATCGATGATGAGATTTTAGAGTACCTGTGAGGAGGCGGAAGAGACGGGAGGAGGCGGAGGAGTCCGGTGGAGGCGTTGGCGCTCGCGAGCCGAGTGCTGGTTAGGGGCGAAGGAGTGCACGAATCGACCTGGTGTCACGCTAGGAGGAGGCGGTGCCGCGGTGGAGATGGGAGGAGGAAGCAGCGTTGGGAGGCGACGAGGCAGAGGAGCTTGGAGGAGGTGGCGATGGAGGCGCAGGGGGATCGTGGAGGCGTCGTGGCCTCGCACAGGTGCAGGAGGATCGGAGGCGACGAGGCGTTAGGGTATCTTCGAATCGGGTATCGGGGGAATAGGGGTTAGGGTATCTGGGTAACATGTGAAATCGGGTATGAGACTGGGTAATCGGGTAACGGGTCCGGATACACATCACAGCACGAAGCGGGCGCACGGTCCGCATATGCGGCCGCACAGCCCGCATATGCGGGCCGCATATGCGCACTAGCCGCATACAGGGGGGCTTCACGAATGCGGCGCGGTTAGGGGTCCGCACGCGCATATGCGGCCGCATATGCGGCCGCTTCAACCGATTTCGTGAACACTGGTGGCACCCGTGGTAGGAGCTAGAGGCCTAGTGGCACCCAAGAGGGGTGCAAGAGGTGCTAGTGCCACCCAAAAGGCAAGTAGCATCGCCTACAGGCTGTCAGCGGCACCCAAGTGGTAGGAGAAGCATGTGGTTACACAAAAGAGGTGATGGTGGCACCTGGGAAGGTTGCCAGCACCTGCAATTGTGCTTTGGGGAGGTTGGAGGAGCCTTGCACGAGGCCCTATGTTATGGTGGAGGGCTCGTACAGGTGCTCGAGGATCGAGGAGAGGCTCGAAGGTAGCAGCGAGATGTTTTAGATTAGAACCCCGGTCTAGGATCGTTGCTATGATACCATGTGGAGAAGAGAATGAATTATTATGTTGTATTCCATGGGTCAAAGGTTATATAGCATGAAACCCTAGAGAGCAAAAGGGAGAATTGCATAAAAGACCTGAAAGGGTTCCATAGCTCATTAAATAAATAGAATACAAAATCACACTAATATATAATTGTTGGAGTATTCGTTGTTTGTGTCATCTATGAGGGAGATGGGTAAATGGATCCCTCCCCATCTAGTTTTAGTCCCACATCTACCAGTTTGGAGATGTGGAGAGTCAGTGGGAGCTATATATAGACCTCCACACCCATTGTATCCAGTTGAGAAAAAGGAATGCAATATCCGCCCCTTTGAGGGCTTCTCCTGTGGTTTCATCCCGCTTCATAGGGAGTAGGGTTCCACGTAAAAATCTTTGTTCTTATTGATCTATCTTTATTTATCTGATTCCGCTTCCGCATTCTCTATTTTCTAACATGGTATCAGAGAGGGTTCGATTCTCGAGGATTTATTTCTTTAGAATCGATTAAGAGAGAAGATTTGATTATTGATGAATATTATTCTTGTTCATTCATTATTCAAGACCATTTTTTTGGAAACATGAGTATGTGTGTTTGTTCAATCCCCCATCAGTTTTTTTTCTTTGTTCATCGTTGTTGCCATCATCAAGCATATCTCGAGTTCAGATCAATCTCCAGTTCTTGGAGCATCTCCTTGGCCCAAACTTCCACGGCACAAGAGAAGATGAAGATGGTGGGTTCCTCAGTAACCCTAGCTTCTGCCCCTTCGATCATGATCTCATCTCGCAGCAAGACTCTTCTCCAAGCGCCGCCAAACTTGCTCAGTGAAACCAACCCAGAGGCGGTGAGATCTCCTTCAAAAGCATCAGGTGGTGGGATTGACTTTCAAGATCGCCGTTAGGGTAGCGTATACGGTTGATCCCCTGAATTTCCAGGCAGAAGGTGGCGCCAAGTCCTGTCCAGGGCGCATCGCACAGGCGCAGATGGTGCTCCATCTCCGTCTCATCCATCTCATCGAGCGTAGTCCAAGGCATCGCGCGCTACAAGTAGCTAGCTCCTCTAGGGCTCCTCATCTCCAAGAGACAGTTTCGCCGTCGAGCACCTCCAGGAAGCTGCTCGCCGATCCTCAGGCACTTCCACCTCACTTAAGTGATGGCATCCATCTCGCGCCTTCCTCTCTCGGACCTCGCATAGGCGGCGCGAGGTCAGACCTTAGGTGGCGGCAGCTCCTCCGTGAGTCGCTCCCCCACGGCCTTTTCAGCTCCTCCTCTCCCTGTCGATTCAAGCGCGCACCTCAGGCGATATCAACCCTCCAGCAGCTTGCGCGACCAAACTGCTCCATCAGCTTATCAAGCAGCAGTTGGAGTAACCACACTTGCAGGCGGCGCAATGTCGCGCCCTGGCGGAGGTCTCCACACGCGCCCTGGCGGTGGACTATGCAGCGGCAGAACCCAAGCAAGGGGGGACGGCTTCACCCATCGGGGGCGGCGCAGATAAACCCCATGATGGGGTTTTTTTGAAGGTGAATTGGAAACCCTAAGAGCCGAGGGCTCTTTATAAAAAAATTGTAGAGGCCCATTATTTTAAAAAAGGGCAAGCCAAAGTGGGTCATATGCGAAAAAAACTTTTGAAAAACATGTGTATACTTAAAAAAGTCGTAAGCAAATAAAAAAATTTAAAAAAACAAGAGATTTGAAAATCCATAAAAAATTTGTGAACGGATGATCTAAAAAAATGTAACGGCTATAAAAAAAGAAGAATGACATCCGAAAAAAATTATTAAGAAAAGCCGAAGAAAAATTTTAACGGCTTATTTGGTGTTATTTCCTCATCTATCTTGTCTTCTCCCAACTTGGTTGATGTCTTCATTCAGACCAGTATGGGAGAAAGATGGAGTATAGTGTAGAGTTCTTAGCCATCATACGGCATCACCACTTCGATAATTCAGATTCCAGATTCAGAGACAATGTTCAGATCTTTAATCTCCAGATGCCAGTTCAGATTCCAATCCAGATTCAGATGCCCGGTCAGATTTTTCGGACTCTACAATTTTGCAGATGAAGATTCTCCATGTGCAAGTATCAAACTCGACGTTCAGATTCCGAGTCCACAATTTTTTTTTTGAAGCCAAGAAAAAGGGGGATACACTCAGTGGTGTTCACCCCAATATATTAAAGAAAAGAGGGGGGACAAAAAGTGCACATGTAAGTCACAGTTTGATACACAATTTCAGACTCGCATGAGTATGCAGTCTTCTTTCAGATGTGCACATGTAAGTCATAGGGACTCCAGAGTAGAGGATCATTCTCTATGCCATGTTGGCAAGGGGTTTTCATGTGATATCATAGGTACTCCAAAGTAGTGTACTATTCTCTGTGTCAGATGCCAGAGACCCAGTTCTCCAACGAGGAGACTTTTCAGACTCCATTCTCCAGCGACCGTGGACTCTGACGAGGATCACTTCCACGGTCTTTTCGGTTCAGCCCTTTTCAAAGATGGAGCAATTGTCCACATGTTGTGGCGGACCAGAGCACTACGACGAGGAGACTCATTTTCAGTTGCAGCGACTCTGACAGGCGCAGTTCAGAGCACATGCTCTCCGACAAGGAGATTCACAGACTCACACTCGAGCCCGTTCGTCCTCCTCACCTGCACGGCATGAGAAGCAACATCCTCGACAGCGGCAGTTGTGCGCGTTGAGTTGATATTGTTCGTAGTGTCATGTAGCGTGAGTTGAGTTCCTTTCTGTTTGTCCAAGCTGAGTATTGCATGCTCCGGCTTGAGGGGGATTGTTGGAGTATTCAGTGTATACGTCATCTATGAGGGAGATGGGTCCCATCTAGTTGTTTAGTCCCACATCTATAAGTTTGGAGATGTGGAGACTCAGTGGGGGCTATATATAGACCCCACACCCATTGTATCCAGTTGAGAAAAAGGAATGCAATATCCGCCCCTTTGAGGGCTTCTCCCGTGATTTCATCCAACTCTTTAGGGAGTAGGATTCCACGTAAAAAAGATTGTTCTTATTTTCTCTCTTTATTTCTCTGATTCCGCTTCCGCATTCTCTATTTTCTAACAATAATATTGCACATAATATTGATGAGAAGAACATAAATTTCTTATGTGATGATCTTATTGTCGTGTCAGGATAACCACAATAACGAAAAAATGGAAAGATACAAGGATAGGCCATGGATTATAGCAATCGGTAAGTAGGAACTCAGTGTAGCATGAGTATTGCATTCACTTACAAGAAAGGAAGTGCCATCATCCACACTAGGGTTGATAGGTCCTTGGTAAAGAACCAAAAAGGAAAGAAAACATGGGTATGGAAAAGAATGATAGAATAGGGAAATGATGGTGGGACATGGTATTGAGATAAATATCTTAGATGTCTATTGCTCCCTAGTAGATCTTATGAATAATATGATCTACTCATTTTTTATATTGACATTCAGTCTTTAATCTATAGGATGGACATATGCATGTGCATGCATGTAAAGAGAGATATAAAATCGAATCAAATTATTTTCGATTGAACAAGTAAATTAAAATTCGGTGTGTTCAATTCAGATTAATTTGAGAATTGAATCCATAAATCAAATTATATCGCAAATTTCAAATGAAAAAAATCCAAAAACTTTCGAAGGACTCCTAATTGAATACAAATGATTCAATTCCATTAGCACCCCTACTACAAAGCATACCTTTGATGGCAAGATCGATGACTCAAGGCAAGACTTGTAGCAAAAGGCTTCGCTCAAGCTTATGGGTTTGATTATTTTGAGACCTTCCATCAAGTAGCCGAGATGGAATTCATATGTACTATTTTTTCTGACAATCCACAAGAGTTCACTCATCTATCAAGTTGAGGTGGAAAATGCTTTATGGCGATCTTGATGAAGAGATTTAGATGTCACTAGATGTCACGAAGATTGTACCGTAGAAGAGAAGGCGGACGTCAATGTGGCGCATGCATCTATTGTTGTCTTCTTGATCATTCAGAGGAGATGTATTACCTGAGGCATGGATATCTCGCTTCTGTTCGTGTATCCAAGCAATCAGAGCCTCCTGACAATTCGGCCCCTTCTACAGATTCGTGGTTAGATGATATTGTCTTCCATCTGAGGGAGATAATGACTCATGTTGCCGGCACTACTAGAGTTCCTTCAAATGTTACAACCTTTGCCAGAGCATCTTTGAGCTCCTCAGGTATAGCCTATACTTTTACTAGTTGTAGCAGGGCAGATATGACAGAGTGCATCATGGATTCTAGTGCTTCATACAGATATGTACCACTTGGCAGATCAGTTGTCATTGTGAATGGGGCTCATTTACCTCATATAAGACATGATGATGTTCATTTCATGCCATCTATGCGCTTGTATAATGTGCTACATGCATCAGATTTTGAGATGAATTTACTTTCTATTAGTTAAATCACTAAGAACTTGCATTGTCGTGCCATCTTTGACCCCTCTTTTCTTGTGTTTCAGCACATACTCACAGACAAGGTGGTTGGATGTGGCCGTGAGCAAAAGGGGCTCTACCAACTGATCCAGTCTCCATATCCCGGTGCCTCTTTCGTTCCTACTGGATCAATCTCACCATACATGTGGCATCTTGGATTTGGACACCTTTCTCTGCAGAAGGTGTGTCATGTCTTCTCACAAATATCCACGTGTAGCAGTCATTTGTTTAAGCTTATACATTTTGACTTTTGGAGTCTCAGTCATGTTCCTGACTAGGGACATGGATTTTATCTTGTAGTTGTCAATGACTTTTCTAGACTATCTTGGACTTTTCTTTTGAAAAACAAGTGGGTCTGTCATTAAATCTTTCATTATTGAAATAAATAATATTTTCTCTACTACTATTAAGTTTGTTCGTTGTGACAATGCCTCAGCTCTACACATTACAGCTTTCTAAGTTATTCATGTCTCTTGGCATCGTGCACCAAACCTCATATGCTTACACTTCTTAGCAGATTGGTGTTGTCGAACGCAAACATTGTCACTTACTTGACATAACCAGAACATTTTTAATTCAGAGTGGTGCCCCTACGTTCTTTTTGGGGTGATGCGGTTACTTGACATAACCATAACCCACCCTTATTGCATGTTACTTGGTGATCCGTATGTCATCCTATGTTTTAGGAGAGAATGTCCCTTTCTCGATTGCATTTTCCGAGGACATGTTCTTCCTTACACCTCATGTGTAGCTTTGTGGCATTTGTTCACCACCTGACTCTTGGTCGTGACAAGCTCTTCCTTAGAGCTGTCAAGTGTGTCTTTGTAGGCTACTCTCATACCCAGAAAGGGTATCGTTGCTACAACCTTGTTAGAAGAAAGTACGACGTTAGTGTTATTGAGAGAAAAAATAGTGAATGGCATTCTCATGAGGTCGTAAGGTTCTCTTATATAGAGGAGAGACCCGTTGGGTAAATTACATAATGAAGACGGAAAGAATAGAAAATATATAAAGGAGATAAAAGACAGGAAATATCTCAGCGCTCTCCCTTAAGCTAGAGCATAGATATCAATCATGCTCGACTTGGAACAGCATCTCTGGTAAGGCCATCTGACTAGGACCTTGGTAAGTACATATGTTTTCTGATCTCTTGAGCTAACATGAGTAGCAAAGATAAGGCCTTTTTGTATCATGTCTCGAGTGTAGTGACAGTCTACCTCGACATCATTGATCCTCTCATGGAAGGATGGGTTGTCAACGATGATAAGAGCAATTTGGTTGTCGCATTGGAGGTGTATGGGAAGAGGCATCTCAACAGTTAGGTCTGTAATAACAGATCTGACCCACATTGTTTTTGTGCACGCTTGCGTCACAGCCCTGTATTACGATTCTGCGTTGGATCTGGAAACCACTGTATGCTTCTTGCTCTTCCATGACACCAAGGAACTCCCTATGAACACTGCAAAGCCAAAGGTAGACTTCCTGTCTTTAGGACACCGTGCATAATCTGCATATGCACAAGTTATAACGACAAGGGATGTAACTCTGTTGAATAGAAGACCAATGCCAGGTGAGGCCATCAGCTACCTCAGAATCATATGGACAACATCCATATGTGCACGTCTAGGCAGCTCCATGAACTGACTCGCTTTGCTCAGTACAAAGGATATATCTGCTCCGATGATGGTCATATAAAAAAGCTTCCAACAAGCTCCATGTATCTCTTGTCGACCTCCTCAGTGTCATCATCATAGAGCTTCATGCTCGGGTCCGTAGGAGTAGTGGCAGTCAGTCATGTAATCTGTCATGCTTGTCTCAAAGAGAAAATCTGTAACGTACTGCATATGGGTCATCACAAGACCACGTTGGTTCCTGGCAAACTTCAGTCCAAGGAAGTAGCGTAGGCTACCAAGATCCTTGGTCACAAACTGCTGACCTAGGAAATCCTTAGAATCCCGGATGCCCGACTCATCATCCCATGTAACAATCATATCATAAACATACACAAGTATGACAATTGTACCTCTCTAAGTCCTTTGAACAAACAGTGAATTTCACGATCGACAGTTGATCTCGCAAACCCTCGTTTCTCTATCAAGTTCGAGATCTTCTAGAACCATGCTCTTGGACTTTGCTTAAGGTCAAAGATTGCCTTGTGAAGCATGCAAACTTTTTAGTACTCCCCCTCAGCAGCGAACCCAGTAGTTGTTGCACATAATCCTCCTCGTGTAGCTTACCATAGAAAAAGGCATTCTTCCATCAAGCTGATAGAGGGGCCAATCCCGTGTCCCTGCAATAGATAGAAGTATGTGTGGAGTAGAATGGTTGAGAGAATGTATATTAATAGTCCACAACATATGTTTGGGTGAATCCACGTGCCACAAGTCTCCCCTTGTAGCGATCTATAACACCATCTGCTCAGTGCTTCATTGTAGACACCCATTTGTACACAACAATAGATGCACCAATTAGAGCTGAAACAAAGCTCCAAGTGCCACGCAACTATAGCGCGATCATCTCCTCCTCCATGGCAAAACGCCACTGATTGTCTTGAATGGCCTCCTGATACGTCTGTGTTATCTCACGGTTGATAGTGCCACGGTAAATATCCTGAAATCCTCTAAAAGTCTGCCCAACGAAATTAGGATTACAAGAAGATACGAAACACAAGTATTTCTCTGCTTTTACGAACCAATAGGCACATCAAAATCATCTGCCACCTCCTGAATCTGTAAGTTTCCCTCTTGAGAGGGTACATGCTCATCCTATAAGGAACTGTTGCATAGACACTCAGTAGTGCCATCAGTAGAAACAATGTGCTCATTACATACATAATGTATGCTAGATGATGGGGAATACATGTGAGTAAGGGGAACAAAGAGAGCCTAAGTGTAAACACACGTGATAAAAACTGAGTCAAGGTGGGTGGTTGTCCAAGGGCAGCCACAGAAGCAGTTATAGGTACTAGAGGTGGTGGTCGAGGTGGCGGTGATGGAGGTGATGGAGGTGGTAGAGTAGGTGCATGAGGTGGTAAAGTTGTAAGAGGCAGAGGCATGTAGACCTCCTCATCAGAGTCAGATGGGGCCAGTCTGTCACATGTAGGAAAGAAATACATAGCATACTCAAAGAATATAACATCAGCGTTGACAAAGTATTTCCGCCGAAGCAGATCAAAACAATGATACCCTTTCTAGGTACGAGAGTAGCCAACGAAGCCACTTGACAGCTCTGGGGAGAGCTTGTCACGACCAAGCAAAAGATTGTGAGCAAAGGTCATAGATCCAAACACATGGGGTGTAAGGGAGAACAGATCCTTCTAAAAATGCAATCGAGAATGAACTTTTCTCCCAAAACAAAAGATAGCATACGGTTCACTAAGTAGCAGATAGTGAGAACCACATCACCATAATAAGAGTGAGGAGCACAATTCTGAATCAAAAGGGTTCTGGTCACATCGATTAAATAATGATGTTTACGCTCGGCAACACCGTTCTGTTAACATGTATTGGCACACAAGGTCTGGGGTACAATACCAAGATACCTGAGAAACTCGGACAATTGTAAAGTGCAAAATTCTAAGGCATTATCAAAATGCAAATACTTGACAGTAGCAGAAAAAATATTCTTTCCAGTTAATAAATGATTTAATGACAGAAACATCCTCAGACTTATTCTTTAACAAGAAAACCTAGGAGAGTCTAGAATAATCATCTACAGTAATCAGATAATAATGGTGTCCCTGGTGATCAAGGACACGACTCGGACCCCAAATATCTAAGTGAATGAGCTCAAATAACTGAGAACACTCCGACTCTAACGAGGTGGAAATGAAGAACGGTGATGCTTCCCAAGTTGGCATGCCTCACACTGGAAGGAAGATCACATAGAGATCTGAAGGAGGACATGACATAGCTTCTACAGAGGAAGGTGGCCAAAACGAAGGCGCAACCAGTACAGTCAAACCGGTCTAGTAGGAATAGTAGAGGCACCAGCATGAGGAGGTTGGACCAGTTTGTAGAGCCCCCTCTGCTCATGACCAAATCCAATCACCCTGCCCATGAGTATGTCCTTAAACACAAGAGAAGATGGATCAAAAATGGCACGACAATGCAGATCTTTTTTGTAATCTGACTAATATAAAGCAAATTCATCTGAAAATCAAGAGCATATAAAACATTTTGTTGGTGCATGGATGGCGTCAAATGCACCTCCCCCAATCCTGTAATTGGTAAGTGAACTACATTTGCAATGAAGACCCATCTACCATGGGGTATAGGCCTGAAAGACCTGAATAGGGCTATGTCTCCACACATACGTGAGAAGCACTAAAGTCCATGATCCACTATGTCATATTTGCACTGTTATAACCAGTAAAAGCGTATGCAATACCTGGAGAGCTTGAAGAGGCTCTAGTTGCATTTGCAGTATCTGTGGATCATGTAGAGGTAGTGTCCGCCACTAGAGTCATGATCTCCCGTATATGAGAGAAAATATCAACAAGGCATAGATCTATCTGAGGAATTGTAGTGATTAAAGGCTAAATATACTCCGCTACACAAGCAGATGCAGGGTATCCATGCTTCTGATAGCATGTGTCCTCGAAGTGCCATGGACGACGATAGTAGGTACAGGGACCACGCTGACGTCCACCGCCTCTGCCACGAGAACCACATTCTATGAACTGCTTAGAACCTCCCATTCCGCAAGATGCAGCCATCGCTGAGAAAGTCTGTGTGGTAGAGACGGGTGAGATAAGAAGCATGTTGAGGCGACTGTAGGACTCCTCCATGGGAGGTATGGTCGCTCCTATGAGGAGTTGTACGTGTGCAGCCTCAAACTCTGGATTCGGAGCTGCTAAGAAAACTCCAACCATCCTGGAGTTCCTATATGCTATCTGCTGCTTTGTGGAAGTGGTGACAGGCATGAAGCTGTGAAGCTTCTCAAACATGCTGAAGCGAAGAGTAGATTGTATGCAGAGGATGACCATTCTGCTTGGTCATGTGTATGTTAAATTGTAGCTGAAGAATCATGGCCTCTTTCCTCGCCTGGGCATACATGGCTGCAAGACTATCCCACTTCGCCTTAACGGTGGGCTGGTTCACAATATTGTTGGTGATCACGGTGGTGAGTGTCCCAGAGAGCCAAACACGTGCGTACACGTCATCTTGCTTCCACGCAGCTTTGTCCCCAGTCTTATCAGTTGGCTCGGGCTTTGTCAGGATGTGCTCCTCGTTATTGTGTTGCATAAGAGTCATAAATTGCATAGACCACAACTCAAAGTTGGCCACATCCATCTTGACAATGGGAGCCGAGCCCATGAAGGCACCGGACGAAAAGAAAACATCGCCCTTGTTCTCTGACATGATGAGAAAGAAGGCCAAAACGAAACTCGGCTGGGGAGAAAGATCGATCCGAACGTGTCTACATGATCATATAGAGGATTGGTTGTACGTGTAGACTCATACAACCATCCTCGTCAATCCTTGATTCGTGCTAGGACCGGAAAATGTGATTTAGAGGTTTGAAATCACGCTTTTGGTCAAAATAGACCGTTCCATATCACAGTTAGGCGTCTGAGAGGAAATAAATCGATCTCAAGATCGTATATGGCACCGAAAGGCGTGAGAGATCGACAGGGACCACGTTACGATGATACAAAGGCATTGCGGCATGTAGCATCCTTGTGGAAGTGTTGCTAATGTGGCAGCTATAGCAGCGCGTAGAGTCCAAGCAGTTGTTGCGGTGCCGCGCAGTGCCCTAATGGTTGCGGCAACGACACGCAGGGAGCCTGGGGGGGAGGGGGCGTGCGAGGACTGGCGGGTGGGGGCTAAGGCACGATGTGGCACAAGAACTCTGGTCCAAGACCGTCACTCTGATACCATGTTGAGGGAAAAATAATGAATCATATTCTCATGAGGTCATAGGGTTCTCTTATATAGAGGAAAGATCCATTGGGTAAATTACATTATGAAGATGGAAAGAATAGAAAATACATAAAAGAGATAAAGGATAGAAAATATCTCAACAAGTGATGGTCACCTTTTTTTAGTTTGTCGTGTATTTCTCTCCTACAGGTGACAGGTTGATTCTGTCCGACTCTGGAGAGGAGGTATACATGTATGCTCCTCCGATGGCACCAGCACCTCCACCACCACCACGTGCGCATATAGCTCATCTACCATCACTACCTAGTACCATGGCTCACTTGTTGCCATGTTTCTACATTCATATGCCTCTGCTCATGGGCCATGGAAGGTCGTAACGCGATATATCGATGATATATCGGTATCGAGAGGTGACTGATATATCACCGATATGGCCGATATTTGGCTTTGGTATGCCATTTTCTTCATGAAATCGATGACATGGCATCAATATATCGACGATATATCGTATCGACACAGCACCGATATCGATACCGATACTGATATGGCCTTCCATGTCATGGGTCTTCCCCATCATCCAGCACACTCCAAGTATATTCTGAGCATATTCTTTCTACTTATGGCACTAGCGATTTTTCCAAGCAGCAGGCTACTTTACAGGATGAGAATGTGCTCTCTCGAGTGGCAAGTCTACAGGTTGAGGAGGCAGGTGATCTTGAGGTGTCTATTGCTCTGCGAAAGCGGAGACATGTTTGTACTATTTATCCTCTTGCAGTCTATGTCTCTTTAGGGCATTTCTCATAGGATTTCATAGGATTTTCATGGGACTGACAGCCATGGAGATACCACGAACATACCAAGAGGCGATAGAAGATAGTCAGTGGAGTCTTGCCATGGAGGAGGAGATGATCGTGTTACGGTCATGTGGCACGTGGAACATTGATAGAACTCCTACAGTGACATCTGTCATGGGATGCAAGTGAGTGTTCACAGTAAAGCACTGAGCATATCGCAACGTGGATCGCTACAAGGCAAAGCTTGTGACTAGTGGGTTCACCTAGACGTATGGGGTGGACTGTCAGGATATTTTCTCTCCACTGGCTTGACATTCTACCCTGCGGATCCTTCTCTCTGTTGCTGTAGCACGAGACCGGTCCCTATACTAGCTCGATGTGAAGAATGTGTTTTTTATGGTGACCTATAAGAGGAAGTCTACATGCAGCAACCGTCGAGGTTCGTTGTTGAAGGGAAATTTCATATGACATGTAGACTTCATAAGGTTATCTATGGCCTTAAGCAGAATCCAAGAGCATGGTTTCAAAAGCTCTCGGACTTGATAGAGTAGCGGGGGTTCATGAGATCGACGGATCACTGTTGTTCGTACAGAGGACTCAGAAAGGTACAGTTATTATAGTGGTTTACGTTGATGATATCATCGTTACAGAAGATGATGTGTAGAGTATTTGTGCAGCTAAGAATTTCATTAGTCAAGTTTGTAACCAAGGACCTTGTTGATTTATGTTACTTCCTTGGATTATAGTTCTCCAGGAACCAGCGAGGTCTTGTTATGACCTAGAGGAAGTATGTTACAGATCTTCTCTAAGACAGGTGTGGCAGATTGCAAGCATGCCACTTCTCCCATGGACCTGAGCATGAAGTTATATGATGATGACACCAAGGAGGTAGATAAGAGGAGATACATGGAGCTCGTTTTGGAAGCTCCTTTATGTGGCCATCAACGTGTCAAAGATATCCTTTACAGTAAGTAGAGTAATCCAGTCCATTGAGCAGCCTAGATAGGCACATATGGATACAATCCATATGATTCTGGGGTATATGAAGACCTCTCCTGGTACCAAACTTCTATTTAGCAAAAGAACATCCCTTGTCATTACAACATGCGCAGATGCAGATTATGCGGAATGACCCAAGGATAGGAAGTCTACGTCAGATTTTGCACTATTCATATGAAGCTCCTTGATATCATCGAAGATCAAGAAGCAGACGGTGGTCCCCAAATCAGTGCAGAGTAAGAGTGCAGAGCCATGGCACATGGGAGTACAGAGATAATGTGGGTCATATCCGTTTTGACTGACATAGCTATTGATGTGTCTCTTCCTATGCATCTCCAAAGCAACAACCAAGTTGCTCTTTCCATTACCAACAACCATGCCTTCCATGAGAGGACCAAGCATATCGAAGTCGACCGTCACTACACTCATGACATAATCCAAAATGGCTTTATCTCAACCATTCATGTTAGCTCAAAGGAACAATCTACAGAGATGCGTTCACCAAGGCCCTAACCAGAGGGACATTCTAGAGATGCTGTTCCAAGCTGAGCATGGTAGATATATGTGCTCCATCTTGAGAGGGAGTATTGAGATATTATTTATCTTTCCATAGTTCTATATATTTTCTTTTCTTTCAGTCTCTATTATGTAATTTTCCCAAACAAGTTTCTCCTCATATATAAGAGAACCCTATGGCCTCATGACTAATTTATTTATTTCTTTCCACATTTATAACCATGAAAAAGACCATATATGACCTATATATGACCTGGCGTACCTAGGGCTTGGTTTGACAGAGTCATACAAAGATTGTTTTTGGGATTCTGCAAAATCTCATCAGATCATTCTATATTTATTAGGAAACAGACAATAAGCTAGGTGCCTTTGTGGTCTATGTTGATGACATAATTCTAATAGGAGATGATATCGTAAGCATCAATAAAACAAAATATTCTCTTTAACATGTCATTGTGACCAATGACCTTAAATCACTAGACTAGTTTCTACGTATTGAGGTGACTAGATACACAAGGTGATTTCTCTTACTACAGGGAAAGCATTTGTCAAGATATCTTAGAAGAGGTTTGTCAACGTGTTTGCAAGTCATGCCCGATTCATGCACAAGCTCAGCATCACATTGATGCAAACTATGACAATCAGATGAATCTATGAGACACAAAATTTGTAGGCAAACTCCTTTACCATACTGTGACTCGAATGGATATTGCTTACATTATTAGCAAGACAAGTCAGCATATGGAAAGACCTCTGTATAGGCATTGGCAAGATATATATATATATATATATTCTCATGGTTGCAGAAAGCGGTAGTCGATATGCAGTCGGCAGGGTCACCTACTAAGGATTAGTCGGCAGTCGGGCGACTAGTCGGAATTAGTCGGGCAAAAGTCGGTTTTGAATTTTTTATTATTTTAAATATATAAATTATTATTAATATATTAATCTATATATATACTCAATCATAAATATGCATAGATTTAGCAATTTTCAATTTTATAAGAGCTAAAAAAGAAATAATTGCTGGAAAAAAGTAGCAAGTTAAGAATAAATGTTTGCTACATAACATTAGCTAATGTTCACTGACAGATACAACATTTCAAAATAAAAATAATTCAGTCATCTCCATCATTGTCAGCATCCAAATCAATCTCTTCTTCTTCATCATCTTCTTCTTCATCATCTTCTTCTTCTTCAACTATGTCTTCAGGTAGAAATTCCTCCTCTTCTTCATTTATAGATGCAACATTTGAGCTCGAAGATGAAGCTCCCTTGCCACGTTGACTTTTTCTAAGCTCCAAATTCTCTTCTGCACCACTTGCATGAGCCACTGCTCCCCAAGTCAATCCGGAACCTGGGAAGACCTCCTCATCTTGAGCTTGTACATTGACCTCTCCTGTCCATTCACGTAAATATGCACGATCACGAGAGGAAAGCGGATCTTTTCCTTTCTCAAGACGGCGTTCCATCAGGTTGGAATTGAAACGAACGTACACAAGATCGTTTAGCCTCTTTGTTTCCAACTTGCCTCTCTTCTTGGTATGAATCTGTAAGCAACATTACAAAAATTGTGACTAAGAGCTATATCACTTACTAATTTACAACTGGTATTTCAATTAGATGGGTCACTAGAGTCTTACCGAGTCAAAGGTGCACCAATTGCGCTCACATCCAGATGATGCAGAAGTCAAGTTCAAGATCTTGATGGCCATGTCTTTCAAATGTGGTGTGTCATCTCCATAATTGTACCACCAATTAGCTGATTAATATAGAATAGTTAGGTCAATGAAATCAACGATAATCAAAATTAGATTAATGGAAAATAATGTCTGAAATACCTGGATCAAAATTTTCATCATTTCTCATCCTCTGTCTCACGGCTAATGGCTTCCCAAATGCCCCACGACCATTTCTATAATCAACAAGCTCCTTTGTGGTGATAGCATCTTGTATATCCAAATCTGGATAAAATCGTTCCATGCAATCCATAAGACCTCTCTTCACCACAATATCTGCATCACCACCACACTCCGTGAAAAAGAAGTATGGGTTCAAATAGTAAGCCGCTAGATGCAAAGGAGTATCAAGTCTGCCCTTGGTCTTGGAGATAATAGCATCCACAAAAAACTTGTAAGATGACTCCACGCTATTAAAAGATGCAATTAACTCTCTCTTTGCCTCTTCAAGCCCTCCATAAACAAAGCCCATGGATGGACGGTAATCGGCATCAACCACACGCAATAGACGAACCAAAGGTGTAAAAATTTTAATTGCAAATGCGGTGTGGTTCCAAAAAGTAGCGTTGAAGACTATGGACGTCGCTTGTTCTCCCTTTTTGGTCTTGTACCATTTGCATGTCCTCCACTCATCTGAAGAAAACATCAACCTGAGCTTGTCTTTTTTCTCTAGAATGCTTTCTAGAGTGAGGAAAGAAGTAGCAAACCTCGTTTGCCCTGGTCTAGCGATGTCTCTCTTGTTTGTAAACTTTCGCATCAAGCTCAATGTTTTAGTGTGAGCATAAATAAAAATAGTGAGTGTCCTTGAATTTTAATTGCGCTCTTCACCTTCGTATCTTTGCCGATCTCCTCCAAAGCAAGATCAATGGAATGAGCAGCACATGAAGTCCACCATATCTGAGGATATTTTGTGAGCAGCAACCTCCCTGCTGCTACATTTGCCAAAGCATTATCCGCAACAACTTGAACAACATTCTCCACGCCAACTTCAGTTATGCACTCATCCACGAGCTGAAAAATGTACTCGGCATTGTGTGTCTCATCAGAAGCATCTATGGACTTCAAAAATGAAGTCCCCAAGGAGCAATTGACACAGAAGTTCATGATGCTCCGTCCTCGCATGTCCGTCCATGCATCAGTCATTATAGAGCATCCTGTCTTCTCCCATGTAATTCGATGACATTGCAAGTCATCAGAAATTTTCTTCACCGCCTTCTTCAAAACTGGGCCGCTAATCTCATACCTCGTAGGAGTCTTGAGACCTGGACCATACACTCCAATTGCCTCCACCATCTGCTTGAATTGTTCCGAGGTCAATGCATTGAAAGGGATCGCTAATGTATATGCCCAGTTGCATATATAGGAGACAACCCCCTCACGATGGTCCTTAGATAAAGCATCTTTTATGCTCATCTGACGTGTTCCTTGAACGGTGACAGTCTGTTCCAGAGATTCGGAAGATCGATGCCTTTTCGCAGATCCAGCATCTCCAGTGATGCCGATATTAATCTCATCTCTCATCTCAGCAAGGTCAACAGCTTTTTGACTCTTCTTTCTAGCAACGTCATCCAAGACCTGGATCATCATCTTCTTCGTATCTTCACCCACCTTAGGACATGGAGCCACGTTGCCTTTACGGTGCGCAAGATGTTGCTTAAACCTAAAAATACCTCCTTTCACCACCTTCTTGCACAACCTACAAGTAACCGTGTTCGAATCTGCACGGTTTGAAAGATATCCAAATTGCCATGCAGGATCACTTGATCCTGGTGGCACATAAAAGGAAGATTCACCATCAGAGGCGACATTCGTGGGAGGTGTTTCCATCTACATTGCCAAAAACTCACAAGTTAAAGCTTGATATAAACAACTTAATAATTATTACTTTAATAACACACATTTTCATTTTGCATTTAATTAAGAACAAACGAACTACAAGTCTACAACACCTAAATCAATTCAATATTGGCCACTATCATCTCAATTCAATATCAACATGTTTTAAGCATCCAAACACACCAAAAAAAATTCCACATATAGCCGAAAAGGGGATGCAACTACACAAGCAAGGGAAGAACTACGGGATGAAACTTCCAAATATCACAACTTGAATTTATAATATATTTGGAAATAGAAATTTGGAGAAAAAAAATAGCAAAAAAAAAAATAAACCCTAACCGGGCCTGCGATCGGATGGCGAAGAGTAGGAGAGCTGGGATCACCGAACGGCGGGGAAGGAGTGGTCGTTCTGGGACCGTGGACCGGTGGGAGACCACCAAGCGGCGAGCGGCGTCGGGAGCAGGCGGCGTTGGGAGCAGGCAACGGAGGAGGGACTGGGACGCGCGAGGGAGAAGTGAGGATGAAAGGTCGCGTTGGGGACTTTAGGTTACTGTCGGACAGTAACCTAAAGTTGAACCATTCGGGCTAAAGTTGAATCATTCGGGTCATCCCCGGATTCGGGTCCTCGGATCTGTGTTGCAGAAATCGGCCGACTAGACCGACTAGTCGGACCGACTAGTAGGTCCACCCGACTAATGGCCGACTCTCTTAACTCGGGTCGGTCAGTGGGCCGACTCGAGCAATCGGACCGACTAGTCGGCCTAGTCGGCCGATTTTTGCAAGCTTGTATATTCTGCATTACATGAAGAGCTCACCTAAGAAAAACTATTTGTACATACCATGGGCATTTGTACATTTGTTCTTATTCTAATGTTGACCATAACAAGTCTCTCGAGGATAAGCTATCTATTATTTTATGCCACCTTGTTGGAAACAATTTCATTACTCAATGGAGCAAGAAACAAAATATCATTGGTAAATCCAGAGAGGAGTCTGCATACTGATGCAAATCGGAATTTGCATTGACAAAAATAATATTTTTTTGATGGTGGAATTTCGGTGGAGAAGAAGTAGAATGGTTGAGAAGAAGAAACTCGTCGGGATTACGAGGGTTTTGGAGAAGAAGAACACGTGCAGACAACGCGGGAGGAGAAGGAGAGAGACGGAGATAGAGATAAAGATCTCAATTTTTCATTAGCCTGAACTGTCTAAAAACAATGGATCCTCATCCCTTTATATAGGAGGGATGAGACTACAAAAATAGTAAAACAATTAATTATCCTAAATTGACTCTAACTAATTAACCGACTAATTTCGAAAATCAAATCTATAACTAATTATTGGAGATCACAGGCGATCTCGTTTATTTAATTAAAGACATGACAGCGTAAATAAAATTGACGGCTAAAATTTAAATAAATAGGCGGCCCTATATTTCAGGCCCACGCTGCATCAACTCTCCTCCGCTTTTAAAAATTCGTCTCCCGACGAATTGTTGGATCTGCAGGATCGAAGGTTGAGAATTTTAAATCTGCGTTCTCGTTCATCCCCTGGAAGAATTGGTGTGGAACGAATGGCGGAATCCACACGCGCGCGTTGCGGCCGTTGGTGACGTCGCCTTTGTGATGGAAAAACATGTGGGGCGCAAATAGCGGCGTCTTCATGAACTTGGTCTCCTCATTGCGGTGATTGAAAAAATGATGAGGCATGAACAACATGGCCCTTGGAGAACCCATTGCAAAGCAATGACACAATGAGAGTAGAGGAGGAAATGTGGCCAATGAATGAAGCTATGGGGCCTTTAAATAGGTTAAACCCATGGTTCTAGTCCTAATAGGATAAGGGAGCCTCCCAAATTTCCTTCTTTCAGCCCTCTTCTTTAAATATTTCCGCAGCAGGGGGTTTAGTTGCAATTTTCGTACCCCTTCACTTAAGTTGAAGTCATGGCAAAATTCCTCCAAATAAACCTTTTGATAAAAACTTATGGGGGAAGGGTGTTGTTTGTAAATGATCCAAAATAACTCCCCATCCCTAATTTTATGGGATAGATTGTACGGTGGAGAGAATTCAGGAGCCCTTGCCCTCCCGATTCCAACCCTCCAATGTCGTTGGCGGCGCCAACCGCTAGATCTAGGGTTCCCGCAGTGCGGGCGTCGAGGGATCACCCCAGGGCGGCGACGGTCTGGGTAGAGAGGCTTCAGGCGGCACAGAGATAGGGGCGGGGAAGACCACAGCTCTCGCGTGTGGTGGTGGGTGTGGCTGTCGCGGGCGCGACTGCCGCCATAGCGTGGAATCGCGCGGCAGTAGCTGTGTGGGCGATGTGGATTCACGCACGGTGTAGCGCAAGGGCGAGAGGGTCCGGCTGGGACAGGAAAGGCGGCGGCGAGGGAAGGAGGTAGGCGCGGGAGACGGCGAGAGGAGGCCGCGGGGAGGAGAAGCAGGGCTGGGGTTGGAGAAGCGGCGGTCTGGGGCGGGGTTTTAGGGTTCGGCATGAGGAGGAGCACGGGAGGGGAGAATGGAGGGTGGAGACGGAGATTTGCGCGGGGAAGAGGGTGCGGGCCTGTGAGGGGGCAATGGCGAGGGCTGGTCGCGGAGGCACGTGGGGTGGCGCGGAAGGTTGTGATCGTCGAGGAAGGCAGGGGAGGTACCTGGGGTAGTTTGGGCAGTGCCGGGACGGCCGGAGGGGGCGATGGAATCGATTCCGGTGGCGGAATCAGATCTGGGAGGTGCTGGACAGCGAGCGTTTCGTCGTCGGCGCTCTCTTTTTCGTGGCTTTCTTTGTCAAAACTCTGGACAATGGCCTGGGTAGCGGATGATTTTGATAGGGCGCACATAGCCTCGAGATTAGCCATTATCTCTCAACCTTTGGATTGGAACTCTTGATATCTGGATTGGAAATAATGATCTTAGGCCTCAAAATCTTGCCATTTGATCCGGAAATCTTCTTTGGTTCACCGTTTACGCTCCGACGAATGAGGATGTTTCGTCGCATGTCGACGCGAACGTCTGGACGGATCGTCAGATCGTGAGGACAATCTGTAGGTCATGCTCTGATACCAATTGATGCAAATCGGAATTTGCATTGACGAAAATAATATTTTTTTGACGGTGGAATTTCGGTGGAGAAGAAGTAGAATGGTTGAGAAGAAGAAACTCGTCGGGATTACGAGGGTTTTGGAGAAGAAGAACATGTGCAGACCACGCGGGGGGAGAAGGATAGAGACGGAGATAGAGATAAAGATCTCAATTTTTCATTAACCTGAACTGTCTAAAAACAATGGATCCTCATCCCTTTATATAAGAAGGATGAGATTACAAAAATAGTAAAACAACTAATTATCCTAAATTGACTCTAACTAATTAACCGACTAATTTCGAAAATCAAATCTATAACTAATTATTGGAGATCACAGGCGATCTCGTTTATTTAATTAAAGACACGACAACGTAAATAAAATTGACGGCTAAAATTTAAATAAATAGGCGGCCCTATATTTCGGGTCCACGTTGCATCACATACTGATGGTTCAAGCTACTTGCAAGCTTAGCAGGCCTATGACCTCTCTAGAGGAACTTAGTTTCCTAAAGAAATTTCATGTACATGTATATTACATCAACATATCTGCTACCTATATAGCATCCAACCCTATTTTCCATGAGCCCGTCCAGCACATTAAGGGGGATTGTCATTTTATCATAGACACAGTGCGGCAAGGGTATGACAAGTTCGTATTCATCGAAACATCACCTTGTAGACATCTTCACAAAAACACTTCCCAGGAAGCTACATTATTTTCTTATTTCCGAGCTGAGCATGACAGATGCATGTGTGCCAAATTGAGTCGGTGTTAGAGTTATTTTGTGTTTGCTTTTCTGTTCCATTTTAGGGATATTTGTATAATCTTATCTGAACTCCTCATAACCATACAATCTCCCATATAAGAGGGAGCTAGGGCCTGTAACTAAGCAAGTTCCTTGCTTCTCCTAACATGTTATATTAGACGGGATTGTATAAGAATTCATCTGTGTGATTGTGGAGGAAATTCCACATAAATCGGTATGTTTATGTTCAATTTTTATGGTTGATTTTTTCCACAAAAGGCCATTCCTTCTCCAAAGGTAGAGGAAATGAACAGTGAGCATCCTTATGAAGAAAAATTATAGTTTTTAGACTCAAAAGAGAGACATAATATAAAGTAGATAAGAGAAACCTTTTCATGAGCATGATAAAAATAGCATTTAGATAGATTCCCTTCTAACACAGTTTCAGATGGTACAATGCAAATCTTCGAGGAAGCAGAAAACGAGTCTAGATATGATATAACACGAAATTATAATAAAAAGAAAGCATGTATCCCTGATCACAATTACAAAACAAGTAAAAAACCTCTAGCCGAATACAACATGGCCAGCTCTTGAAAACGTATATCATAACAAATGCCTATTCCAATTCGCCCCACATCTGAATCAAGAAAGAGGTCGTTAGCACCAAAAAAAACAAGACCATCTATCAAAGAAATGAATCATTTTATAAAAGTAAACTATTATTTCTCACCACAAGCAGATATATATTGCTGCATGTAATGAAGATGTTTTTTTTAAGAAATAATGGGAGGCCACCCTTGGCATGTGGCCACCCATACAAGGAAAAAGTTACCAACAAAAAACATATCAAGGTCCAAAATGTGCATTCTTGAATGTACTAAACAACCCTTACTGAGAAACTTGTTTTTGAATTTAATCTGAATATTAGGATTCCTCTTTTGAGATTTTATGTCCACATTTAGCAGCTATTCAAAATCACATAATTATTCATGCACCCTTCAACAATAAATCATAAATTCAAGTAATCTTGCTTCGTTGTATACCGACCTCGCATGGGGAGAAAGCTCTCATCGGGGAGCCCAAACATGACAAAGAGGAGAAGCTGGCATATCTAAGGGTGGGAGCTTTGAGGATGAAGATAAAGTGGAGGAGGAAGGCAAGCACGAGGTCAACAAAAAAGACATGATGCTGCTTGGCAAAGAAGTCTTGGCGTTCATTGTATTGCGAAAGTCGGGAGTCGGTATTCAGTCGACCAGATCACTACACAGTCGACTAAGTCACTACACAATCAGATGACTAATCAAATTTATTCATACTTTAGTCGATTTTGTAATTTTTATTTATTTAAATATATAAATCACCTTTTATTTATATATTAGAAAAATTGAATGCGGAAGCGTATCAGAAGTAAAGGATAAAGAACTACGAAGAACGCAGGATTTAACGTGGAACCCTACTCCGTGGGGAGTGGGATGAAACCACAAGAGACGGCCACAAAGGACCATATGTTGCATTGCACATTCTCACTAAATATAGGGGGTCTAGGGCTTCTTACATAGCCTCCACAGACCCTCCAAATCCCACCACAGGTAGATGTGGGATTAAACACTGGGATGTGGTAGATGAATCGTGGAGAGATCCATTTATCCATCTACATTTAACACTTACTCCAACACTCTCCCTCAAGCTAGAGCATGCAATCGCATCAAAAAGGTCAAGCTCTTCGATTCGAAAGTCATGTACTTTGATTGAAAGTGAGGACAACTCTCAACCTCCTCCACTATCTTCTCAACTCAATGTATTCCTAGCAACCATCGCTCCTTATTTTCATGGTTTCATCCCCTCACCCATGAGACCCAACCCTCCTATTTTTTTTATAAAACTTGGGCTTATCAAGACTACACCTTTGGAGTCAATGAATCGCTCACCCACCAAACCATGACTGATGTATTCTCCCTCCTCTTCAACAACATGCAAGATAATGCTCAACTTATAACAAAAACATCCATATGGAATGATGGTAGAATGATAATACAACCTTCCTCGACACTCAAGCAGAGGCACTCTAAAACAGCTTGCTTGATGTGGAGAAAGAGAAGAAGAAGGCCATAACCTCAAGAACTAGGACTCAACCTCCTCCTCCACCTACTCGAGCACCAACTCCTCCTAATCATCGCTCCCGCTCCAAGTTTTTCTCGTAGGAAGGCTCGCATTATAAAAAAAGAAAAAAAGGACAATGACGACTCTAGCCCTTCTAAAGGTTATAGTTGTCATACTAATGCAATGCAATGTCGTGTTATTCAAGGATCCAAGAGACAGCATCATCCTCCAACAACTCCTTGTACCTCTGGTGGAATCGATTATGACCCTATCCAAGATATTGAATAGTCCACTTCTAGTCTTGACTTAGTTATCTTAGTTTGCTGATTTCCTTTCCATTTCAATCTTAATTTGTAATATTTTGGAACATGGTGATGCCACAGACATCCTATATTTATGCATTTTTTATTTTTGTTTATTTACCTTGACTTGTTAGGGTTCAATTGTTTAACTTGTTAGTCTTTCTTGCTCGCTTCTCATGATAACAAAAAGGGAGGAGATCAGGAGAATATTTTAAAAAGGGGAGAATAGACTAAAAGCTTTGGAAGCTTAGATTTAAAAAATAGAAGTATCGTCTCATGTTGTTAAGGGAAGTTTTGTTTAAAAGTGACTAACTTGCTAAAGTTTGTTTCTATGGAAATTAGAGTCAAAACTTGATTTTCAAAACTCCTTAATAAATTGTCTTATCGTCACTAAAAATGGGAAGAATATTTGTAATATGTATCCCAAGAAGTATCGTAATAGTTATATGCATATGTATTGACAAGAACTCATGATATTGAAATTTTTATATTATTATGGCATCAATGTAATATTGTTGTTGTAAATATTCCACAGACATTTATGCACATATATACATTCATATAAGTAAGGTACATGTACAAGGAAGTCAATTCAAGCTTTACTTGCAATTTTCCCGAGACTGGTCCATCAACTTGAAGCCTCTGATCTACAACTTTTACTACTAGACTGAACTAAAATGATCAAGCAATTGCAATTGATCAGACAATTGTAACTAATCGATCAACCTTGATCCTCTAGTCGATCAATTTCAGCTCCTAAATATTTAACCCTTTTAGATGATCGATGATCATCAAGTTGTACTTCTGATCATCGGATTTTAAATTCAAAGGAGCAACAATCATCTAACTTTCAAAAAGTGATCAACCAACTTGATACTCCTGATTAATCACAGTCGATCGATCACACTGGCCCCTAATTTCAATAAAGTTTTGGGCAAATTTCTTCAAAATTTCCATTTCTACAGGTCAGCAAAATCGAAACACTACCTCATTTCTTTTTCGAGAATTTTGATGAAATTTCGATAAAATGTTTATGAAATTTCATTGAAGCTTTTTTGAATGACATTCAAGAGAAGGACATTTTAGAAGAATTCGTAGAATTAGAAGAACTATTACGGTTGGACGAAATAAAAAAGGAGTATCCCAGGGACACGTACAAAAGATTC
The DNA here is from genome assembly GCA_037367405.1 of Ottelia alismoides. NCBI lineage: Eukaryota > Viridiplantae > Streptophyta > Magnoliopsida > Alismatales > Hydrocharitaceae > Ottelia > Ottelia alismoides. Next base: position 31,832 of record JAZKJV010010934.1, on the reverse strand, counting down.
CTCTAGGATTTCACAAAGAAATGATGTAATTGGTCAAAACACATAATGGATAACATCTACATATTCACATGCATATTTCGACAAACATAATATGTTTTACTATTATAAGTGGTTATTGTATTTTGTGTAATGAAGAAGTTATCATTCTTAATTCTTCGATTCAGGAATTTCTTTATAACTTAAGTGACATAATAAAAGCTTTTCAATTCTTTTAGTTACCGATTTATGGATTGGGTTTCACTCGCCCATGGTTGGAAACTCGTGACTGGTTCGTTCTACAATGATCAAATTATATCTTGTCTTGTTTATACTTTTCCAGTAATTCTAGAAACAATCGTCAAATATTGGATTTTTCATTATTTAAATCGTGTATCTCCTTCACTTGTAGTTGTAGTTATTTGTCATTAAGTTGCATGTCATTTCGATGAAACGGTAAAACTAAGGGAATATATTCTTTGCTTTCATAGTAATTTGCTTATACTAATGAATTTTCAATCATTTCTCTGTTGATATGTTGACTTCTCAGAGACCTTCATATTTTTTGAAGAAGTTTCTTTGATTGGTTCCAAAATTTTAGGATTAAAACCAAACCAAATCAGTTAGAATTAAACTTCAAGAGTTAAAGAGTTAAATTCAAATGGCGTTGTTTGCGTGTCGCGGATGGTACGAACATCGTCGCCGAGACGTGCGTGGTTGAAGTTCGCGGCGTCCCCTTCCTTTCGCGCTCGGTGCATTGTTTATCAAAGGCTATTAGCAGCTGGGGTCAGGTGGTGGCCATTCTCGACGACGGCCTTGCTCCGGGATCGGATTGGTCGTGCACGAGGGTGCTGGTAGAATGCTCTTCAACTATTTGCAGTTCCATGGCAGGAAAGGTCTTGTTCGAGAAGCTCTGCTTGGGGCGCTGGTCGTTCAAGCTTGAATTCTTCTTCCTGGATTCGCATGGTACGGCCCCGCCCTCGCCGCTTGCTGGCGGTTCATCCTCCGGCGCGGGTTTCGCCGGTCCGTCCTCCGGCGTGGGTCTCGAGGCTACGGGCGGTTCGCATTCCCCGGGACACGTGTCATCATGCAGGGATTTTTTCGAAGCGGTGCAATTTCTTGGCGACCGTCTGGGGACGTCGCCTGGTCCTCGAAGCGCGCGTGCGGCTGGTGGTATTCCTTCTTCGAGGGCAGGGGTCTCTTCCGAGGGCGCTTCGTCTCCTGCAGGTTCATCCGCTTTGTCGGATTGTCAGGCCCTCGTGGCGGTCTCGGGAAATGAAATGACGCTTCCTCTTTCCGATTCCGACCCTCTTTCTTGGTCCCTGACTCGGCCAGCGCCCGACCCGGTTCCTCTCTTCGGGTCTCTTATTGGATCCTCCGATATTTTATACCCTCAACCGCTTTCCGCGCTGGCACCTTCTCAGTGGCATCCTTTCGATGAGTTCTTCAATGCTCCTTATTTATCTCCGCCTTTATTGATGATGGATGATTCGCATATCTCGGAGGGCTCATCTATGCATCACTCTTTCGCGGCAGACGTTGGTATGTTTCCTCCTCATTTGATTCAGGCCTCCTGTTATAATGTATTCTCTAGGCCAGGCTTGGGCCCGCTGGGAGCTTCTCCGATCGCCTCACCGGGCTTTTCGAACCGCTCGGGTTTTATTTGGAATGCCCGGAGTGCTACGACTGCTTCCCCGTCCCGCTTTGGCTACTCTCGTCGCCAGCAGAGTGTCTTTGAGGAGTCATCTCCTTCCCCTTCTGTGCGTATGCGCGAGGCAGGGGCGGTGGCGGCAGGTCTTCGCCGCACTGGTCATCGCTCTTCTGCTTGATTATCGTTCGGTCTGCTACTGTTTTTGGGGCCTTTTTGTACTGTTTAATGAAAATACTATCCTGGAATGTTCGTGGTCTCGGCGACCATGCGCGCCGCCGTGCCCTGGGCTCTCGGTTGGTCGAATGGGATTGTGACATAGCGTTCCTGCAGGAAACAAAGCTATCAGGAGTCGATGACGCTATGTGGAAGTCTTTTGGCGCAGGGGGTGTCGATGCTTTTTGTTCGTTGGACGTTGTTGGCTCCTCTGGTGGTATTATCTTGGCATGGCGTTCGTCGAGATTCTCTTTGTCATATTCTCGTATTGGCCGTCATTCTATTTCGGTGGTTTTTGTGCGTGCGGACTCTAATGCTTCTTTGGCCTTCTCTTGCGTATACGCTCCTGTTTGTCATGTGGCACGGCACGATTTATGGGAGGATTTGCTTACTGATGCTGTGTCTGTGGGGGATACTCCTTGGCTCGTGGGGGGTGATTTTAACGTTACCCTACTATCCATTGACCGTCCTCGCGGTCGTGGGGGCAGGGATCCGGGTTCTCGCGATTTTTTTGAATTCATCCAGGACTTGGCTCTTGAAGATCTGGTGGCTAACGATATTATGTATACTTGGCGAAATAATTCCTCCAGGTCGCGGCTCGATAGGTTCTTGGCGAACAGTCGCATGATGGAGGCCTTCCCTCTGTGTTCGGTAACCTCCAGGCCGCGATCCTTTTCTGATCATAGCCCCATAATTTGGGATGATGGTGCTTCTTCTCGCTCGCATGGAATTTTTCGCTATGAGCGATGTTGGTTGCTGGAACCTCATTTTAGAGATATTGTGAGCAATCATTGGTCCCAGAGCTCCTTTAATGGCAGTGCGGCTCGTCGGTTTGATCATAAGCTTTCGTCCCTTCGCGGCATTCTCGCGTCTTTTAAAAATTCCTCTCGTCGGTCACGGCTCTCCTCTCGTATTGAGGCTGACGCTACTATTCTCCGTTTGGATCTGTTGGAAAACGAGCGGGAGCTATCTCCCGAGGAATTGGCCGAGCGGTCCATTGCTGTACAGATCGTTGCGGAGGAGGACAGGAAACGAGCTATTGAATGGAGGCAGCGATCGCGTCTGCGGTGGATCAAACATGGGGATGCTAATACCGCTTTTTTCCATCGGGTCGCTAGTGCTCGTAAACGTGCTAATACATTTTCTTCCATTGAGGTTGATGGTGCCTTCTTTCAGGGGGAGCTGGAGATGGGTGAGGCCGTGGGTAATCACTTCAAGAATTTCTTCGATCGGCAGGCTCCTTGCCCGTGGCGGTGGGCGGGCCGGGGGGCTCCAGTGATCTCCACTTCGGATGCGGATATTTTAACTCGGCCTTTTTCGCTGGAGGAGCTCAAAGGGGTGGTCTGGAAACTTAACGTTGACGCCGCTCCCGGCCCTGATGGTTTCCCCATCTCTTTTTACCGGGACTTTTGGGATGTCATCGCGCCTGACGTCTTGGACGTTGCTCTCGATTTTTGCGCGGGAAATAGAGGTTTCGACAAGATTAACCGGGCTAACTTGGTTCTTATCCCTAAGTCCATTGGCTCTAGTCGTATTGAGGACTTTCGGCCAATATCGATTTCTAATGGCATATACTTAATAATTGCTAAGGCCCTAGCTCGGCGGTTGGCGCCTCTTCTCGGCTCTCTCATCTCTCCCTCGCAGGCCGCTTTTGTCCAGGGGAGGCATATCTCTGATTGCTACGCGTTGGCCTCCGCGATCGTTGATGGTTGGCACCGTAATGCCGTGAAGGGGATGCTTTGGAAAATTGACTTCGCTAAGGCGTATGACTCTCTGGATTGGAGATTCCTTTGGTCGGTTTTGAAGCGGCGGGGTTTTCCGCCGATGTGGATTTCTTGGGTCCGCCGGTGCGTTACCACTGTATCTTTTTCCATCTTTATTAACGGTCGTCCGGCTGGGGGGTTGTTCCAGCCTCGTAGGGGGGTTCGTCAGGGATGCCCCCTTGCCCCGCTTCTCTTTGTTTTGGCGGTCGATGTGCTGCCACGTATGATTCATGGTGTGGCCGAGGCTGGTCTTACTCGCGGTTGTTCCATGGGCGAGCTTCATGTTCCTATCCTCCAATTTGCTGATGATACCCTTTGTTTTATTGAGGGGGATCGGCATTCTGCTTTGGGGATGGCTACCTCGCTCCAACTTTTTTGCGAGATGTCGGGGCTCCGCATCAATGGGTCCAAGTCGAAGGTTGTGCCGTTTGCTTTATCTCCGTCGGAGGCTGAGGTTTGCTCTTCTATTCTGGGCTCTTCCATTGGTGGCCTTCCGCTTGATTATCTCGTCTTGCCTCTATCTGTGGGTCGTGCTCGCTTGCGTGACTGCTGGAGGGTGGTGGAGAAGGTGGAGGCTAGGTTGGCGGGCTGGCGCGCGTCTCTTCTATCCAGGGGGGCCGCTTGGTTCTTGTTAAATCTGTGCTTTCTGCTATCCCAATTTATTTCTTGGCTGTGCGTGGCTTGCCGAAGGGGATTCGGGTGCGTTTAGAAAAGTGTATGAGGGGCTTTCTTTGGGGTCGGAAGGGCGGTGGCAAAGGGGGGGTCCATTTGGTGGGCTGGGCGGATGTTACGCGTCCCAAGCGCGAGGGAGGTCTGGGTGTTCGGCGGTTGGAGGTGGTGCGCGAAGCCTTGCTTCTCAAATGGGCGGCTAGGATGTTGGGGCCGGATGATGATTTCTTCCTGCGGGGCCTTCGTGTGGCGGCGGGGAGCGCGCTGGCTGGGGCCTTTGGTGGGCGGGCCATTGGTCACACCCCCTCCTTCTGGCGCGAGGTAATGTCTGCCTTCGATCGCAATCGATCCTTTTTCAGGCCTGCTCTCGGTGATGGGACTTCTTTCCGCTTCTGGTCGGAGGATTGGTCCGGTAGGGGCGTCCTCCGATCTTTGTTTCCGAGATTATTTGCGTTGGCGGGTGACAAGCTTGTCTCCGTCGCTGCTTGCTGGGTCGATGGATGCTGGAGCCCTTTGTTGGTGGGCAATCTTTCTGATCAACGGCTGCTCGACTTCTCTGCCTTGATGGCTCTCCTTGCTGAAGCTCCCACGCCCGTTGGGGGCCGTGATCACTTCGTCTGGAAGGAGGGGCCCTTCTCTTCGCGGAAGGCGTACTTCTCTATTCTCCCTTCCGCCGAGGGGATGGAGGCATCCCTGCGCAATCTCTGTCAGCTCATCTGGGGTCTCAAGCTTCCGGAACGGGTGGGTATCTTCCTTTGGATTCTTAGGCATGGAAGGCTACTTACTCATGATCGTTGTGCCTTGTTGTTCCCTAATGTTTCTCGATTGTGCGGCCTATGTGGGTCGGAGGAGGAATCTGCCGGTCATCTCTTCCTTCTCTGCGACCGTGTTCGAGCCATTTGGTGCGACATGGGGTGGCTGAATCTGGTCAGTATTGCTTCGTTCTTTGAGAGCTTGTCTAACGCCGGGAGTCGCTCGCGGGTTGACAGGCTGGTCCCCATTGCGCGCCTTTGGAGTATATGGTTGGGAAGAAATGAGTCTCTATTTTCGCATCAGAGGTTCTATTTGGAGAATATTTGTACCACAGCATCTCGTTTCTGTATTGATTGGTCGGCCTTGTAGCGTTTTGCGGGTGCGGGGATGGTTACATCCTCCTTTTGTTTTGCTTTTCCCCTTCCGCTTCAAATAGTCCGCATTGTAAGTATTCATCCTTTTCTTTTAATATATTGGGGTGAACACCGCTGAGTGTCTCCCCCTTTTTTGAGCGTCAAAAAAAAAGAGTTAAATTCAAATTTTAACTGAAAAGCTTTATATTTTTAGTCATTCTTAATTTTGATATATATGATTTATTTAGTAATTATTGCATGTCACCTCATACTTGCTGAAGAAATGATTATTACTCGCTTCCAGTTCAGAATATAGTTTTGTCTCTAGGCAACATGTTGCTACAACATATCAACTTGCTGAAGAATCTAGTAGTTATTGCATATGTCACCTCATACTTGCTGAAGAAATTATTATTATGGCCCGCATAGGTGTTTAGGCCGCATATGACTGCATATGTCATATACATTTCAAGATGCATGGACCGCATTTCTGAACCTTGATGGCAATAGCAGAAATAAAAATGTTATAGTAGATGTGTAGTCATGCAGAAAAAGATTTGTTTTGAAACGATGTAATCAGAAAGAAAGTTGGTGCAGCTTCGATTGAGGATAAGATGTTAGAGGACAGCTTAAGATGGTTTACCCATTTACAACGGATATTTATTGATGTACCAGTTAGAAGATGCGAGATTTGGGGTGTTGAGTCGGTTAAGAGAGGGCAAGGAAGGCCTAAGAAGTATTAAAAGGAAACTATCCAAAGGGATCTTAATTATTTGGATCTTAGCCTGAGAATGATCCCAAGTAGATCCGAATGCAGGCAAAGAATCCAACTAACCTTATTTATGTAGGAGAAGGCTTTTTGTTGTAGCATATTTTTAAAAGGTGATCGCTTTTGTATTTTTTTCCTTTGTACATCTTTTATATAAAAAGGTCTAAGGTTTTAAGATGTTTCTAATTTGGAATTTCATCTACTATACATTGCAAGAGACAAAACGATTCAACAATATGAAAAAGAAAAATAAATAATATGTACATCCTTAATAATTTATCAACAATAAATAAAATTATTCTAGCAGGCCTTTGCCTGTGTCAACAACAATGGTAGGTTTCCCACCTGCTGTGAGGTCAGTGACTCTTTAAAAGTAATGGTAGGATTCTCTCCTGCTGTGAGGTCAGTGACTCTTTAAAGGCAATATTTATAGTAGGTGGTCCTCTTCGTATTTTTTTTCCTTGCACCTCTTGCATATAAATAGGCCTAAGATTTTAAGATGTTTATATTGCAAGAGGAAAAATGATTCAACATTCAATAACGTAGAAAAAGAAAAACAAAAAAAGATATACATCCTTAAAAAAATCAGCAATACCTAAAATGACAACAGAAAGATTTTACCTGTGTCTACGATGGTCGGATTCTCTCCTGCTGTGAGGGTCAGTGACTCTTTAAAGGTAATTTTCCCCGGAATATCGATATCAAAGAGATGGATCTGTACTAAACACATTTCCCCACACTTGAAGTAATGAGCATGGACTGCAGGGATTCAAGGTAAACAAATGCTTGGAAGAATTGAACCAACAAAAATTACCTTCCTATGTTTTCCTCTCAGCTTTCCATCAGCACCAAAAACAAAACAGGTATTGTACAAACGACGACCCGAACGCTCAGGTATAGAACCACCAACTATTGTAATTTGCCGACTTCGAGCAACTTCGGAGAGCATTCGAGTTGATGGAGATGAGTCACCACCAGCATCAATATCCTCGGCATATACGGGAAAGCTATCATTGGAATAAGGACTATTCCATATTTCCTGAGATAAAAAAAATGCAACCAAATTCATAACAGTATTCCAGGGGTGTTCATGGGATGAATATCCATCCCATTTGCACATACCCAACCCCATTGGTGATGTCGGGGTCAACGGAGCAACCGATCCAACCAAATGGCTATCCAATGGATTGGATACCCATTTTCAGAAATGGACAACGGGTTATCCATGGATGTAGAGCAAAATAATTTGATCAAAAATTGTATAAAAGAAACAATTAATTAAAATCAGTAGCACTTGAGATTCCTTATTTATCCAGTAAACTTTATATATTTGTTTTTCTAATTTTGTTATCACAAACCTAAATATCCATATGCTTGTTTCGTTTTAAATTTGTCATCACAAACCTAGCACATATCTGATGTCATTTCTATCGTAAAAAGGAGCAGGTCGCATATCCTCTGTCTTTCTTGCAACATTACATGCATCCAAGAAATGCTCAACAAACCTAATTTGAAGTTAAATCATATTAGACAAGCATCGAATGTGATGGCAGTTTATCAGATCCCAACAAACATCATTTTTGTCAAGAAAACCCCTAAAAGAGAAATCAAGGTTACTCGCTAACTTACAACTAGAGTTGCAAACTAATATGGATATATATGTATCCAATATGTAACGTATCCGTTTTATAAATACTTTGATATATGTATCTGTGTTAAATGGATACATTTATAGATTACTCTGATAGCTTTAAATATCCATATCCATGTATCTGCTTCCAAAATATGTATATGGTTTTTAGACTTATTTTTTAATTATGTGTAACATAATTAAATATTTTCTTACACCATATTTAAAAAAATAATTCTAAAATATATGCATTTAGTATTTATATCATGTATTAGTCATCTAATACATGTATATTTAAGTTTATCAATAACATGTATCTGACTTGTCTCCATTTTATATCTATTTTTAAAAAAAAACATGGTAATACAATTTTCATATCCGTCAATATATAATATATATGTATATGCATTCGTATTTAAAAATGGATAAAGATAAGGCAACACCCACATCAGTATATGCATCTAATCATTTGCATCATAACTTATATCTATATAAGCAAACGATGCAACAAATAGATGGATCTCATTGCAATAATCAACAAAACTACTAGAAAAAACCTTAAGGGCACATATTCAACTCATCATGGGTCTTCCCTTCAAGTCTCGCTATTTTTGTTCTTCCTGTGATAATTGATAGGAATAGAAGGCGAGATGAGAGGAGGACATGAAACGTCAGAGCATTGTAAATTCCTCATTTGTGCACGCAGATCATTCCGATTATTGGAGCTACGTGCCTTATGAGGAAAAAGGCGAAGCATGAAAGAACTGAAGAACAGAAGTTGCGGAATTAGTGTGATGGTGCCGGGTCGACCTGTAGATAACTCATTTGTTCCAGATGGGGCACCATTGGGTCACCATTGTTTTAGGGACGGCCATAATGGGTATCTGAATCACAGTTACTTAGTGGGTATCCACTAAAGTAGGGTCAAAACTACATGGATCGGATCAGATGGTTACCATGAACATTCTGTTGCAAAAACGATAGTAATGTATGTATTGTTTGTAAGGTTAATTTTTATTTAAATAGGCAAGCAATTGTGATGAAAATAAAACAATGAAAACTTAGTTGCAAAGAACCAGCCTGGAAAATGGAAGCATGTATGAAGACATTGTCATGAAGTTAGATTCCATCTCTCCTATGCACGAGCTTGATGGTGGTATGGCTCCTAGATTCAATCACCCCCAGCTGGTCGCTGCCTCCTGATGCTAGCAAGAGAAGAGCGTTGAACACCCGTTGGCCCTCATCGTAGTAAAGAAACAAAATAAAGAATGTGTCATCATGAATCCACAATCAGCGCACAAGTGGTGAAAGGTAGATGGAGGTGGAGAAATAGAAGAATGTTGTGGTTTGTTATTGTATGCAAAGGGTTGAGGGTACAATCCTTTATATAGATGGCATGCCAATTAATATGGAGCCCAAACGGGTAAATTTTTTCCTCCAAAATATTAAGGGATAAACAAGTTCCCATAGTATCGTTGCTCGCACCCAACATTACCGAGGAGCCCGTTTAATGCCCAAACAGTTATCTAAAATACCAATGAATCTGAATGTAAAAGAAGGAAGGTGGTTGTTCAACCATCCTTGATGGATTTCATTTCCAAGATCATAAATTGATTAGAAACGTGTGCATCAATTGAGAATTGCGTCGACTTAAAACAAATGTTGGCTAGAATAAAATTTATTTAAAAATTAAAAGGTGGGAGAGGTTTGTGAAATACATAAAGAATCCAACATTCTCCCACATGTTTCAGAAACCTTAATTAATAAATAGAGAATGAAAGTTAAAAGATAAAAAATTAAGGTAAAATAAAATATGACTGAACTATGTCTTTCAGCATATCTTGTGGCTTTGAACCTTCCCTAACAATGATTCATCTACATCCGGAGAGATGTGGTGAACTACGTCTTGAACCAAACCCTCTTATTCGGATTTCAATAAATCGTGCAAACATAGATGAGGACACAAGGACGTTCATATCGGTGTATGCATTATGGCCTTCGCAAGAATTTGTTTCATGAGTGCTCTAGCGAGAATACCCAACTCACGTAAACCACGGCCTAAGATTACACTCACATAAAAGGAATCTCCAAGGATGTATTGTCCGGTCCTACACCCTGCCATATATGGCTTGACTCTATTCAGAGCAAAGCTCTTCTTCTACCAAGACAGCACCAAAGCACCATGCGCCATATGGATAGATCAGGAGTAAAACTTATAAGTTTGTGCTTCCATCGAACACTAACACAGCTTAGTTGTCCCTTTGAACCATTCATCATGGGATCTCCAATTTTGGATTGGTTGAGTTACCATTGTGGTGTTCACCTAATGGGTAAAAGACACGTACCCCTAGATGCACTGACTACTAGCTTTCTAGTTAAACCCTTTGTGAGAGGATCAGCAATGTTCTCTACAGATTTCACAAATGTAGAGATATTACACCTTGGGTAATGAAGTCTCCCACCTCTTCATACCTTAATCTCATAAAACTTTTTCCCGGGTTACCCTTAGATTGTTTAGCTTTATTTATGGCAGATCAACTATCACGGTGAATAGAGATAGGAAGAAATGACTTTGCAATGATGGGTAAATCTATTAAGAGATTTCTTAGCCAATTTGCCTAACAACAAGCTAAATTTAAAGCTATAAACTCAGCCTCCATTGTAGATCTTGCTCTAACAATTTATTTGGAGGATTTCCAAGAAACTGCAGCACCACCAAGACGAAACACATAACCATTAGTAGACTTGGTTTCATCAGAATCTGTAATCTAATTTTCATCTGTATAGCCTTCCAATCTGCAACCAGTGTATTGAAGATTGCATTCCACAATACCCTTAAGGTATCTAAAAACTCTTATCAAGGCCTTCCAATGGTCAGCGTTAGGACAGCTAGTATACCTACTTAACCTATTGATAGTGTGGGAGTATTTGGTTGTGCACCATATGAGTTGTAGGAGGGTAAATGGATCTTGGAGAGATCCATTTATCCCATCCATATGTTTAGTCTCACTCCCACATATACTAGTAGCGGGACTTGGAGGCTCTGTGGAGGCTATATAAGGAGCCCCAGACCTATTGTATCCATTGAGAAAGTCAATAGACAAACTTGGCCCTTTGAGGCCTTCTACCATGGTTTCATCTCGCTTCTTAGGGAGTAGGGTTCCACGTTAAATCTTTGTGTTCTTCCAGTTTCATATTTATTGATTATGCTAACTTGATCATTCCGCCTCCGCATTCTCTATTTTCTAACATGGTATCAGAGCGGGTTCGATTCTCGAGGGTTTTATTGTATTCGTTTTTATTTGAGAATCGAGGTTTGAGATTTAGTTCTAGGGATCTTGTTGGAACCCTAAGTTCGTGAAGATTGAAGAATCAGCAAACTTCAGCGCAGATCATCATGTTTTGTTGTTCGTGTGCTGCTCGTGGTGCTCTCCTCATGGGTTGAAACCCTAGCGGAGTCCTCCCTGACGAAGGAATTGGGGCAGCCAGATCTCTTGATAGGGCCATCTCTCGCCCACCCAAGGCGGGGGCCCCTTCTAGATGCTCCAGGAGGAGCATCTCCCTCCAGTCAAAACTTTTTGCACAGCGCACCCCCGCTTCAAGCTCCCTCCTTCCTTCAGGTGCAAGGCGGCGCGCCCTAATCACGGCGATGGCGTGCTCAACTGGCGGCGACGCACATAGACGGTGGTGGCGCCCATTCCCTCATCACACACGGCAAGATGTGCCCCCCAGATCGTCACACGATCCTCCAAGAGCGGGATCCCTGCACCCTCTCCCTAGCCGTAGAGGCGACCCCTCCTCTACAGCAGCAGAAGCGCACTTCCAACCCTTTGATGCCCTTGCGCAGGTGGCGCAAGGCATAGTCTCCCTCACGCATCGTGCGCCCAGAGCGTGTACCCCAGGGCGGCGCCATCCTCCAACACGAGCCTTCTCTCACGCATGGTGGTGTGGCGGCTCACCACCAGAACTTCATGGCCTCCCAAGCAAAGGGGCATCGTGTCCTCCCAGGCGAACCTATCTCGCGCGCATGCGGCGAGCAAAGAACACCCGAAGAGGCGGCAGTCTTCGTGAAAGGGGGTTCCCAAGCGGGAACCCTAAATAGGGAGAAGGGCCATGTTGGGCTGAGCCATTGAGGTGCTAAAAAAATGTGCACCTGTTTTAAAAAAAGGTGCCAAGTTTGGGCCCTTTGGGCCGTGAGAGCAGTTTAAAAAATTGAGTGTTTATTTTGAAAAGGTGCGTACACAAAAAAAAGTCGTATGCAGGTATTAAAAAATTCTTGCAAAATTGGAAAAAAAATAGAGAAATTGCACGGCTTAAAAATGTGTAAAAAAAGTCGCAAAAATGATGACTAAAAAAATGTTTTGAAAAAAAATTGATTTGAGAAAGCCGAAAAATATGTGATCGGCTTATTGATTTTTATACCCCTAGTTTCTTGCCTTCTGTTAGCTTGGTCAACACTTGATTTCGACCAGTATGGGAGAAAGGGAGAGTATTGTGTAGAGTCAAAGGTCTTGTTCCAGATTCAGAGGTCAGATTCAGATATTCTCCAGACCAGCCAATTTCCACTCTACAGAAATTTTGTCAGACTCGACGTCAGATTCCGAGTCAGTTTCAGACTCGCACATGTATGTGATGTTCATTCAGATGTGCAGATGTTTGCCATCATTTGTAGTGGTCTCCATCTTCTTCTTGTTGTGTCGGTCAAAGTTCTCATGTAAGTCATAGGGACTCCAGAGTAGAGGATCATTCGCTATGCCACGTTGGCAAGGTTTTTCATGTGGTATCATAGGTAGTCCAGAATAGAGTACCATTCTTTGTGCCAGATGGGAGAGACCCAGTTCTCCGACGAGGCAGTTCGGCCCTTTTCAGAGATGGAGCAGTTGTCCACATGTTCTGGTGGGTCAGAGTACTCCGACGAGGAGATCGATTCCAGTCGCAGTGACTCTGACAGGCGCAGTTTCAGAGCACATGCTCTCCGACGAGAAGATTCAGCAGACTCACACTCCAGCCCGTTCATCCTCCTCACTTGCACGGCATGAAAAGCAACATGTTCGACAGCAGCCGACAGTTGTGCGCGTTGAGTTGATATTGTCTGTAGTATCCTGTAGCGTGAGTTGAGTTTCTTTCCGTTTCTCCAAGCTGAGCATTGCATGCTCCAGCTTGAGGGGGAGTGTCGGAGTATTTGGTTGTGCGCCATATGAGTTGTAGGAGGGTAAACGGATCCTGGAGAGATCCATTTACCCCATCCATATGTTTAGTCCCACATCTACCAGTGGTGGGACTTGGAGGCCCTGTGGAGGCTATATAATGAGCCCCAGACCTCATGTATCCGTTGAGAAAGTCAATAGACAAACCTAACCCCTTTGAGGTCTTCTCCCGTGGTTTCATCCTGCTCTTTAGGGAGTAGGGTTACATGTTAAATCTTTGTGTTCTTCCAGTTTCATATTTATTGATTATGCTCCGTTTATCATTCCGCTTCCGCATTCTCTATTTTCTAACAGATAGCATAAGCTATTTTAGGTCTAGAACAGTTAGTGATGCAATTTAGACCCTATTCTAGGGGTCAAATGAAAGTCTGTCAGGATTTAAAGTAATAACAGGGACAATGTTGCAATTGTTTTATATTATTATGTATTTTCTACTTTTGAGTCCATAGTCTAGGGTTTTGCTCCCAATGTTATAAAAGGAGCCTCATAGGAAAAGGGACAGCAGCTTTTTGGAAAACAAAACAACCCCACGGCCCTACCCTCTTCTCCCTCCTCTCGGCTTCCCTCTTTCCCAACATTCTCCCTTCGTTTATCCTCTTCCTCCCCTTTCCCCAACCCTAACCCTCTTTGCCCCCTTCCCTCTTCTCTACAGTCGCCCCACATCACCCTCGCCGGCGCCAACGATTTTTGCCGTCAATACTTCCTGCCGTCAGCCACATCATTACCACCACCGCCGTGTATCACCTGCAGCCTGCTACCATCGAACCCCCTCGGATTCCGCCGACACTCCACCCCTCGCCCTCTCTATATCGCCCAAAAGCCCCAACCCTCTGGCGCGTCGTCGATCAGCCAATCTCTACACGCGAAGTTGTTGCTGCCCTCCGGTACCTCTTGCTAAGTTTGGGTCGGGCTTCTTTTCTTTCCCGTTCTGTTCTGTGTTTGGTCTGAAAGTTTGGAAATCTGACTTTTTTTCATTTAATTAAATCTATGCATTTCCCCTCATTTTCAGTAAGGTTCATTTCCTGTAACCTTCGACTATTTTGATTAAGTTAAATGTTCCATTGAGTGCCTGCCATTAATATTGTTCTCGTTAACTGTTGATCAATCTGTATATTGTCTAGTTGGTTATTTCAATATTCCTGAGGAAATATTTTCGTTTTCCTGTGAGGTTGCAGCCATTATTTCCGAGGATTTCACTGGTTAATACTACTGTTTGGGCCTTTCTATGGGTTGTGGTTTGTAGGGGCAATATTTTGGGTCTAATTTTAAAACCTTGATTTGATTGTTGCAATAGGCGTTGAGTTCCTGCATTTGCATATTAAAGTTTGAATAATTTGTGTACCGAGTTGGCATCAAGTTTATAGTTTGTGTTCCGCGTTTGCATCAAGTGGTATCAGAGCGAAAGATCCAAGTCATCTTCATTGTCTTGCATTTCAAAAAAAAATCATATTGCATTTGTTGAGTCCCTAGACCCGTGAGAACCGGACTTCTATGGCTCGCCACCCTGATCCCATGGCGCGATTGGAAGCATTGATAGCAAACTGGGGTGAGGAAATCCGACGCACTAACACCCGTCTAGAAAACAGAGAGAGGATGGTAGCCGATAACATTCAACAGTTGGAAGTCTTGAATTTTGACAGAATGGATAGGGAGTACAGAAGGGCACACGGTAGAAGGGACACTAGCCGCTCTTCAACTTAAAGTGGGTGACATCATAACCCTCGTAATCCCGAGCTTCAAAAAAAAAAAACCCTCGTAATCCCGGACATCGTGGACATGACCCAATTGTCTTTGATCCTAATTCTGAAAGCGATGTTAGCGATGAACCATCCCTACATCTGGAGTCACCGCCCCGCTCAGGTGACGAGGAGGGTGAGAATCGACTACCTCGTAGACGTCGACCTGAAGAACACGATAGAAGGAGAGAGCATGAGCTGCGTGGTCGACCACACAATCAAAGCCAAGATCCTAATTGGGACCGGGGGATAAGGATTGACGTTGCCGACTTTGATGGACGACGCGATCCAGACATCTTTCTTGATTGGATGGATCAGTTGGAACATTTCTTTATTTGGAAGGAACTACCGAGTGAGCGGAGAGTCCAGTTTACCACATTAAAGCTGAAAGGATTTGCCTTACTTTGGTGGAAACGTCTCCAGGAAGAACGTCACCGCCAGGGAAAAGAACGCATTCGTTCTTGGACAAGGATGCAACAGAAGCTTCGGGACAAGTTTCTTCCAGAGGAGTACCGACAGAACTTGTACAATCGCCTTCAAAACCTTCGTCAAGGAACACGCACTGTTAGGGAATATACTGAAGAGTTCCAAGTTCTGATAGCTCAGAATAACTTAAAGGAAAGCGATTCTCAACTGGTGGCTCGATACACACATGGATTACGAACCAACATCCAGGATGAATTGTACATGTGTGACTGCCGAACAGTAGACGCTGCCCATGATAGAGCAGAGAGGGCTGAAGCGAAGTTATCCAGGAACCTCACGCGACGCACGACGATCACAACCGCCTCTGCTGCTACTCCCTCTGCACCAAACATCTCTACTGGACAAACTAGGGGGGGCGCACAGTCAACCATCAAATCAGTGGGCCCTATACCTCGCACTATTAATGGGAATACAGGTGCTCATCCACGACCAACTCATGTCGGGTCAGGAATTCTCGGGGCTCGACCTGTAGTGGGACCTGATACTTGTTTCAGGTGTCTTCAGAAAGGGCATCGCGCAGCAGAGTGTCCCAACCCACATGTAGCAAGTGCACACTTAGTGCATGACGAACCTAATAATGAGAACACCCCTACCGAGGAGAATGAACCAAAATGGTGACCGGCTACACCAACGTCAACGAGGATTACGAAGAAGTTGAGGTTGAAGCAGAAACCCATGGACCCTTCCTTTTGATTGAACATGATGACTCCATTCGAGAAGATGATGCACCTACCGAAAAGTTGGAGCCTCTTATGCTGGCTCCAAAAGTTGAGAGTGACGATGCTTGGTTAAGGAGAAGCATCTTCCGCACTACATGCGCATCCAACGGTCACCGGTGTTCTTTAATCATTGATGGAGGAAGCGTGGAAAACTTTGTAGCCCAAGCGATGGTGGATAAATTGGGATTGCAAACACAACCATTGGATCGACCATATCAAGTGGCGTGGTTCTTTGGGTTCCTCCTCTGGCGATATGATCGCTTCTTCTTCTCCCGCTGGTATGGCTTGGAGTGCTTGGAATGCTGTGATTGACTCCCCTTTCAGGTTTGGAAATATCTACTCTCGTCGTCGACCCCTTTCCCTCGGGGTTCCATCTATCTCTTCATGCCAGCTCCTGCGCGAGGCGGTGGCGGAGGCAACAGGTCTTCGTCAAATTGGGCGACGAGCTTCTAGTGATTAACCGTGTTGGTCTGGTTTTGTTAGCACTTTTGGGACTTGTCTTGGTGTTTAATGAAAGTGCTATCCTGGAATGTTCGTGTGCTTGGTGATCCTGATCGTCGACGTGCTTTGGGCTCTCGATTAGTGGAGTGGGAGTGTGACATCGCCTTCCTTCAAGAAACTAAACTCTCGGGGGTGGATGCAACTGTTTGGAAGTCCTTCGGGGCGGGAGGCTTGGATGACTGTCGTTCTTTGGATGCGCTCGGTGCTTCGGGCGGTATCATTCTGGCTTGGCGGTCGTCGAGATTTTCGTATTCTTCTATTCGTGTTGGTCGACATTCTATTTCTATCGTTTTGGTGAGGACGGATTCTAATGCTGCTCTGGCTTTCACTTGTGTTTACGCGCCTTCATGTCATATCGCTCGTCGCGATCTGTGGGAGGATCTCCGATCCGATGCGATGGCCTTTGGGGATACTCCTTGGATTATCGGTGGCGATTTCAATGTTACTCTGCATACGCATGATCGTCCCCGTGGCCGCGGTGGGCTCGATCCGGGGTCTCGCGATTTTTTGGAGTTCATTCAGGAGCTGGCTCTCGAGGAGATGGTGGCAAACGACATTATATACACTTGGAGGAATAATTCCTCTCGATCCCGGCTCGACAGGTTCTTTGCTAGCGGCAGGATGATGGAGCTCTTTCCTCTGTGTTCGGTTTGCTCTCGGCCGCGTTCTTTCTCTGATCATAGCCCCATTCTCTGGGATTCTGGTGAATCGTTTCGCCCACGTGGCCACTTCCGCTATGAACGGAGTTGGATGTTGGAACCTAACTTCAAGGACATCGTGCGAAACCATTGGTCTCAATCTAATTTTGAAGGCAATGCTGCTCATCGGTTCGATCAGAAGCTTTCTTCCCTTCGTCGTCTTCTGGCGTTTATTAAATTTAATACTCGTCAGGCTCGATTTTTAGCTCGTCACGAGGCGGATGCCTCCATTCTTCGCTTGGATCGTACTGAGAACGAGCGGGAGTTAACGCCCGCGGAATTGGCCATTCGCGCCTCCACGCTGCAGGTCGTCTCTTTGGAGGACAGGAAGAGATCTATCAAGTGGCGTCAGCGTTCGCGCTTACGTTGGATCAAACATGGGGATGCAAACACCGCCTTTTTCCATCGGGTCGCCAGTGCTCGAAAACGAGCTAATAATGTCTCTTCCCTCTTGGTCGATGATTCTTTAATTCATGGGGAGCAAGAGTTGGGCGTGGCCCTGGCTAATTACTTTAAGAACTTCTTTGATCGTCGGCCTATTCGGTCGTGGCGGTGGACGGGGCGTGGGGCCTCCACCCTTGCGCCCTCGGAGGCGGCAGCGACTTCTCGGCTACTTTCGTTGGAGGAGCTCAAATGTGCGGCCTGGGACCTTAATGTCGATGCTGCCCCTGGGCCTGATGGATTCCCTATTTCTTTCTATCGTGATTTTTGGGATGTGCTTGCAAATGACGTCTTGGACGTTGCCCTCGAATTTTGCGAAGGAAATAGGGGCTTTAACACTATTAACAAGGCAAATATTGTTCTTATTCCCAAGACCCCTTCGGCCAACCGTATTGAGGATTTCCGGCCTATTTCTATTTCGAATGGCATCTACTTAATCATTGCTAAGGCTCTCGCTCGCCGGCTTGCGCCACTCCTCGTATCGCTCATCTCGCCTTCTCAAGCTGCCTTCGTTCAAGGGAGGCAAATTTCTGAATGCTATGCGGTCGCCTCCGAGATTGTCGATGTTTGGCACCGCAATGCGACGATGGGGCTGCTGTGGAAAATTGACTTCGCTAAGGCATATGATTCTCTGGATTGGCGCTTCTTATGGTCGATTTTAAAGCGGCGGGGATTTCCCCCGCTTTGGATTTCTTGGGTTCGGTGGTGTGTGATCACCGTCTCTTATTCCGTATCTCTTAATGGGCGGCCGGCTGGAGGGATGTTTCAACCTCGCAGGGGGGTTCGCCAAGGGTGCCCCCTCGCTCCCCTCCTCTTTGTTTTGGTTGTGGATGTCTTACCGCGGATGATTGATGGGGCTTGCGCGGCCGGTTTTACCCGTGGCTGTTCTTTGGGTGCGTGTCATGTGCCGATTCTACAGTTCGCCGACGACACTTTATGCTTTATCGAGGGCGGTCGGGCTAATGCCTTGAGGATGGCTACTGCGCTCCAACTTTTCTGTGAGATGTCAGGTCTCCTCATCAATGGAAACAAATCAAAAGTCGTTCTGTTTGCTATGTCGCAGATGGAGGCTGAGGATTGTGCCCGTGCTTTGGGCTCTTCTCCGCGCGGCCTCCCCCTGGAGTATCTTGGTTTGCCTCTCTCGGTTGGTCGTGCCCGGATGCGTGATTGCCGGAAGGTGGTGGAGAAGATGGAGACTCGTTTGGCCGGTTGGCGCGCGGCGCTTCTCTCAAAGGGGGGTCGGTTGGTGCTTCTTAAATCAGTGCTCTCCTCTATACCTATTTATTTCTTATCGGTGCATGGCATGCCGAAGGGGGTTCGGGAGTGCTTGGTGAAGTGTATGCGCGGCTTTCTTTGGGGTAAGAAGGGCGATGGGCGAAGGGGGGTTCATTTGGTTGGCTGGGAGGCTGTCTCGCGGCCGAAGCTCGCTGGGGGGTTGGGAGTGAGGCGGCTGGAGGTGGTGCAGGAGGCTCTGCTTCTAAAGTGGGTGGCGAAGGTGTGGGGCAGGGATGATAACTTCATGCTGAGGTGCCTTAGGGAGGCGGCGGGGTTTGACTTAATTTCCATCTCGCGGGGGCGTCCAGAGGGACACTTCTCCCCTTTTTGGCGTGGTGTTGTGTCCGCTTTTGTTCGCAACCGATCTTTATTCAAACCTATGCTGGGTGATGGGCGTTCTTTCCGCTTTTGGACCGATGATTGGTCCGGGCGAGGACCGTTGCAATATGTTTTTCCTCGACTTTTTGCGCTGGCGGCCGACAAACTAGCCACCGTGGCTTCTTGCTGGGCCGATGGCTGCTGGTGCCCTCCTTTCATTGCCAATTTCTCGGATCAACGGTTGCTCGACTTCACGTCCTTGCTGTCGCTCCTTTCTGATGCATCCACTCCCTCTGGGGGGCGGGATCACTTCGCCTGGAAGGACGATTCTTTCTCTTCGAGGAAGGCTTACTTTGCTCTTCTTCCCAGCGACGCTGGGGTTGAGGCGTCCCTGCTGAATCATTGCAACTTCATCTGGAGTCTCAAATTGCCGGAAAGGATTGGCATTTTTCTTTGGCTCCTTAGGCGTGGTCGGCTGCTTACTCGCGACCGATGTGCTATGATGTTTCCTAATGTCTCGCAATTGTGTGGGCTATGCGGTGTGGAGGTGGAATCCAGCGGACATCTCTTCTTCCATTGTGCCCGTGTTCGTGCCATATGGGAGGATATGGGGTGGCTGAATATTTCCAGTTTTGATGCTTTTTGTGACAGTTTGATAAGCGCCAGGAATCGTTCAAGGGCGGATTTGCTGATCCCGATTGCGCGTCTTTGGAGCATTTGGCTGGGAAGAAACGAAGCCCTTTTTGCTCATCAGTGGTTCTACAAGGAAAACATTTATATCTCGGCGTCTCGCTTTTGTCAAGATTGGTCTTCTGCGTAGCGTTGTTTCGGGTGTTTGGGGGGTATCTCTTTTCTGGATACCTACTACCACTAGCTGTCTCTTTTTTTCAATGACCTTGTAAGTAATCTCTTCTTTACTTTTAATAAATTGGGGCCACCGCTGAGTGTGTCCCCCTCTTTTGAGCGTCAAAAAAAAAGTGGCGTGGTTTAAGGGTGGGACTCAAATGCCAATCCGACGTCAATGCCTTGTCAAATTTTCCATAGGACCCACATATAGAGACGAGATCTGGTGTCATGTTGCACCTATGGATGTGTGTCACATCTTACTGGGACGACCTTGGCAGTTTGATCAAGACACAGGCCATAAGGGAAGGAAGAACACCTACACATTTTTTATGGACAAGATGCGAATTACCCTCAAACCTCAGCGAGATGCCCCTAGCCCTAGGCAAACGACAACCACTTCTTACAAAGGTACTTCGATTGATAGTCAAAAGTCTGTAATTGCCCAAACACCACCACACTCAGGTGAGTCACTTGTTGTTCTCCAAGCATCTCCCTTCCAACGCCAACTCCAAGAATCGCATGTTGTCTTTGCCCTTATTGGAAAGGAAATTGAGAGTGAAGTTGTGAATTCAGATAAAGTAGACCCAGAAGTCGCTCCGATCTTGGAAGAGTTTGCAGATATTATGCCAGACGACCTCCCCGATGGACTTCCACTGCTAAGGGACATACAACACCATATAGACCTAGTCCCTGTAGCTAGCCTGCCTAACCTGCCCCACTATCAAATGAGCCCAAAGGAACATGAAGAGATGCAACGACAAGTAGTGGAGTTGTTGAATAAAGGATATGTACACGAAAGTATGAGTCCTGTTGTTGTTCCTGCCCTCTTAACTCCAAAAAAGGACGGAACTTGGAGAATGTGCGTGGACAGTCGAGCCATCAACAAAATCACGATAAAGTACCGCTTTCCGATACCTCGACTAGATGACATGCTGGATATGTTGACTGGGGCATGCATATTCTCTAAGATGGACCTACGGAGTGGTTACCACCAGATTCGAATTAGACCTGGAGATGAGTGGAAAACGGCCTTTAAAACCCGTGAGGGCCTGTATGAGTGGTTAGTGATGCCCTTTGGCCTGACCAATGCTCCTAGCACCTTTATACATATAATGAACCATGTTTTGAGACCTCTTATTGGGAAGTTTGTGGTTGTTTATTTTGATGACATCCTAATCTACAGTGGCAACCGGAGCGAACATTTGAGCCATCTACATCAGGTGCTTACCATCTTAAGAGAACATAAGCTCTTTGTTAACATCAAAAAGTGTGCATTCCTCTCCGACTCATTTAACTTCTTGGGTTACATTGTCTCCGCCGATGGTATCAAGGTTGACCCGATTAAAATTGAAGCCATTAAAAGTTGGCCAACCCCTAAGACCCTTACAGAGATACGCAGTTTTTTAGGCTTGGCTTCCTTCTATCGGCGCTTTGTGGAGAATTTCAGGAGCCAAGCTGGTGCAATCTCAGACTGCTTACGTGGAGGTAATTTTTCATGGACACTGGAAGCTGAAAAGGGTTTCCAAAAGCTCAAAGAACATCTAACTCAGGCCCCTACTTTGGTTTTACCTGATTTCAACAAGATGTTCGAAGTTGATTGTGATGCCTCACACGTGGGCATTGGCGCTGTCCTTAGCCAAGAAGGACGACCAATTGCTTATTTTAGCGAGAAATTGAATGATGCACGCTCACGCTACTCCACGTACGACGTGGAATTCTATGCCATTGTTCAAGCTCTTAAGCATTGGCGCCACTATCTCATCCAACGTGAGTTCATCCTCAATTCTGACCATGAGGCCTTACGCTACCTGCAGTCCCAGAAAAATCTCAACAAAAGACACGCAAAGTGGGCAAGTTTCTTGCAAGAATACACATTCCATTTGAAACACAAGGCTGGCATTAAGAACCGAGTGGCCGATGCTTTGAGTCGTCGAGCCCACCTGCTTGCAACAGTCACTGTAGAGACCATAGGGTTTGAGCATATCAAAGAGCTATATCAAGAGGACCATGACTTCAGCAAACCATACCATGACTGCCTGAATCATCTTACTGATCAGTATCTCCTCCAAGATGGTTATCTCTTCCGTAGGTCACAACTTTGCATTCCAGCCACGTCATTACGGGAAAGCTTAATTTTGGAATTGCATGGAGGGGGTCTTGGTGGGCACTTTGGGATTGATAAAACTTTAAACCTCCTTCAAGAGAGATTTTATTGGCCATGAATGAAGAAGGATGTGATGCAGGCAATTCAACGTTGCCAGATTTGTCAACGTTTTAAGGGTCAAAAACAGAACACAGGCTTGTACACCCCCTACCCATTCCTGCACGTCCTTGGGAAGACATCACTACGGATTTTGTTATCGGACTCCCTCAGACTGGTAGGAAAGTGGATTCTGTGTTTGTCGTAGTTGATCGGTTCTCTAAGATGGCACATTTTATCCCATGTAGGAAAACATCTGATGCATCTCATATAGCTAATCTTTTCTTTAAAGAAGTTGTCCGTCTGCATGGCATACCGCATGCATTTACGTCTGATAGGGACACTATGTTCTTAGGTCATTTTTGGAGGACATTATGGTCTAAGTTGGGCACTCGTTTACAATACAGCACTGCATATCACCCCCAAACTGATGGCCAAACAGAAGTAGTAAACAGATCTTTGGGAAACTTGCTTCGTTGTCTTGCAGGAGAACGACCCACTCAGTGGGACTTGGTCCTTCCTCATGCTGAGTTTGCGTACAATAGTTCGTCTAGTCGGTCTACCGGAAAAACTCCTTTTGAATGTGCCTTCGGTTACCCCATTCCTCACGTCCTTGATAGAGTTCCTCTGGATCGACCCGGACGGGCAAGTGCTACTGCGGATGAGTTGGTTGATCATATCCACCTACTCCACCAAGAAATCCATGCCAAACTTCAAGAAACTTCCACTAAATACCAAACCCAAGCCAATACCCACAGGAGGAAAGTTGAATTCAAAGAAGGAGATTTGGTAATGGCCCATTTTCAGAGAGAGTGTTTCCCTGAGAGAACCCACCACAAATTAAGCCCAAAGAAATTTGGTCCTCTCAAAATCATTAGAAAAATTGGTCTAAATGCCTATGTCTTGGATTTGCCGCCAGAATTCAATACCTCGCCAATATTTAATGTATCTGATTTATACCCATATTTTGAGAAAGATGCAGCTAGTCCAGAAATTCTACCAATGTGTTCATCATCGAAACAGCTGCAAATGCACCATCTCCAGATGCCGTTGAAGATATATTGGATGTTCGTGACTTGGCAACACACCACAGCATTATTCGACGCTTCCTAGTACGATGGATGGGACGCCGCTTGGAGGATAGTTCGTGGATCGAAGAACATGATTTGGAAAAGCTTTGCCCTGATCTTTTTGCAGAACTACTATCATGCAATCTTGCCGGAGCAAGATTCCCTCCAAATAGGGGGAATGGATGCAATTTAGACCCTATTCTAGGGGTCAAATGAAAGTCTATCGGGATTTAAAGTAATAACAGGGACAATATTGCAATTGTTTTATATTATTATGTATTTTCTATTTTTGAGTCCATAGTCTAGGGTTTTGCTCCCAATGTTATAAAAGGAGCCTCGTAGGAAAAGGGACAGCGGCTTTTTGGAAAACAAAACAACCCCACGGCCCTACCCTCTTCTCCCTCCTCTCGGCTTCCCTCTTTCCCAACATTCTTCTTTCGTTTATCCTCTTCCTCCCCTTTCCCCAACCCTAACCCTCTTTGCCTCCTTCCCTCTTCTCTACAGCCGCCCCACATCACCCTCGCTAGCGCCAACGATTTTTGTCGTCAATACTTCTTGTCGTCAACCACATCATTACCACCACTGCCGTGTATCACCTCCAGTCTGCTACCATTGAACCCCCTTAGATTCCGTCGACACTCCACCCCTCGCCCTCTCTATATCGCCCAAAAGCCCCAACCCTCTGGCGCGCCGTCGATCAGCCAATCTTTGCACGCGAAGTTGTCGCTGCCCTCCAGTACCTCTTGCTAAGTTTGGGTCGGGTTTCTTTTCTTTCCCAGTTCTGTTCTGTGTTTGGTCTGAAAGTTTGGAAATCTGACTTTTTTTTCATTTAATTAAATCTATGCATTTCCCCTCATTTTTAGTAAGGTCCATTTCCTGTAACCTTCGACTATTCTGATTAAGTTAAATGTTCCATTGAGTGTCTGCCATTAATATTGTTCTCGTTAACTGTTGATCAATCTGTATACTGTCTAGTTGGTTATTTCAATATTCCTGAGGAAATATTTTCATTTTCATGAGAGGTTGCAGCCATTATTTCCGAGGATTTCACTGGTTAATACTATTGTTTGAGCCTTTCTATGGGTTGTGGTTTGCAGGGGCAATATTTTGGGTCTAATTTTAAAACCTTGATTTGATTGTTGCAATAGGCGTTGAGTTCCTGCATTTGCATATAAAGTTTGAATAATTTGTGTACCAAGTTGGCATCGAGTTTATAGTTTGTGTTCCGCATTTGCATCAGTTAGCTAGGTACATTAGGATTCCTATGACTTTAGCATATTTAGATTGGTCCACATGATTACCAGTGTGTGCCTTAAGATGTAAGAAATGATCATACGAAGTACTGATAGGCACATTATGGTACATATCAAACCTACATAAAACCTTTTGTACATAGTGAGATTGGTTTAGAGTAAAGCCAGATGTAGATCTACTCGATTTTATACCAAGTATAACATCAATTATTCCTAAATCTTTCATATCAAAGTTTTTAGCAAGAAAGGATTTAGTCTCAGAAATAATAGCTGAATTTGATCCAAAGATTAAAATGCCATCGACATACAAGCACATGATTACAATACCATTCACAGAAAATTTAGAATAAATACATCTATCAGATTCATTAGCAGTGAAGCTAGCAGATAAAACAATTTTATCGAATTTATCATTCCACTGCTTAGGTTCTTGTTTTAAACCATATAAAGATTTTACTAATCTACAAACCCTGTGTGCTTGTCCATGGACTACAAACCCTTCAGTTTGATCCATATAAATCTCTTTCTCAAGGTCACCATTTAGGAAATCGATTTTGACATCCATTTGATAGATTTCAAGATTGTGGATCGCAACTAAAGCGACAAGAACACGGATAGAGGTAATTTCTGTTACAAGAGAATAGGTGTCAAAAAAATAAACATCTTCTTTATGTTTGTAACCTTTAGCTGCAAGCCTAGTCTTAAACTTATCTATGGAATCATCTACCCACAACTTCTTCCTAAAACCCCATTTACATCCAATAGTCTCGTAGCATGCAGGAAGGTCAGTTAGAATCTAAGTGTGATTGTTCATTATGGATTTTATTTCATTATCAATTGCTTCCTTCGAGAGACTATGATCTATGGATTTCATAGCTTCATCATAGGTCCTGAGGTTTTCTTTTACTAAAAGTGTAGAAATCATGATCAAAGTGCTTAGCCACTCTAGCCCTTTTACCTCGACTTAGGTCATTAGGAGGATCAACAATTTCTTGATTTAAGGGTTATGCTTCCTCAATAATTGGAGTTGTATCTTGATGGGATTCAATGGTTTCAGAGTTTGAAGTTCCTTCATAATTGTTCGAGGGAGAGAAGAAATGAGAGGAAAGATGTTTTCATAATATATTGATCTACGGGTCAGATCTCTGTATAAATTTGATCCAAATTTTTAGGATATCAGATTTTATAACTAGAAATCTATTGGCATTATTGTTTTCTACATACCCTATGAAAAACAAAATCCACGATTTTAGGACCTAAGTCCCTCTTCTTATTTTCAAGGATCATGACTTTGGCCAAGCATCCTCATACTTTAAGGTGTTTTAAAGTAGGTTTCCTGTTAAATCAAAGTTCATACGGAGTTTTATCTCTGTCTTTAAAAGGGATACGGTTAAGCACATAGTTTGGGGTTAAGAGAGCATCCCCCCACAATCGTTGGTTAAGATCAGATTCAGCTAACATGGCATTGACCATATCGATCAGGATTTTGTTCTTCCTTTCGGTCACACCATTGGACTGAGGGTTATATGGGGCAGTGGTTTCATTTATAAGGTTGTGTTCCTCACAGAACTGGTTTAGTTCATTTGAAGTATACCCACCCTCTCTATCAAATCTAATCCTTTTTATGTTCTTATCGGTTTAATTTTCTACTAGAGTTTTGTAGACTAAACTTTTCCATTTGCTCATCTTTAGATCTTAGCAAATAAACATAACAGTACTTGGAAAAGTCATCGATAAAGGACACAAGGTAGCGTATATTATCACGAGTAAGAACATGGTTTAGATCACATACTTCAGCATGAACAAGCTCAAGTAATACAAAGTTTCTTCTTTTGATCTAAAAGGTTTCTTAGGCAACTTAGCTTGCATACAAATTTGGCATCTATTATTATTCGTTAAATCAGTTTTGGGAATTAACTCCATGTAAACCATATGCTTCATTATATTTTTGTTCACATATCCTAAGCAAGCATGCCAAACATTGGATGACACAGTAGTAGAAAGAGATCTAATGCAATTCCCTTTAATATGGGAAGAACCATTACAAGACTCAACATAAAGCTTGATAAGGCCACTACAAGTGTAGCTGACACCTATATAAGAACCAAAATGAGAGATTACAACTTCATTACCCTAACTCAATAAGGAGTAACCAGAAGACATAACTAGAACTTCACTGATAAGGTTCTTCTTAAAATCAGGAACATGCAAAACATCATGTAACTTCAAGACTTTCCCTGGTGTGAGCTTTAAGTCCACACGTCCAAAGCCTACAATGTGTTTTACAGTGACATCCATCCCAAGAGATGACATGGTTGTTATCGACCTAATAGGTGGAAAAGGAAGAGCGACCATAACAGATGTGAAATGCTGCTCCAAAATCTAACCAGCAATTATCATGTGAGGGAGAACTAACGTTAAGAATAATGGAGTTGGTTTCCAACCTTTCAGAAGCGTCGACCCCCACAGAAATCATATTAACTTTAGTATTCTTAAGAGGTTGTTTCTTTTGTCCTTTACGAATCTTACATAACTTTGCAAGGTGACCCAGCTTTTTTTATGCAAGGTGACCCAGCTTGCCACACGCGTAACAGATGCATTAGCCTTTAGAAACAGTGTTATTATTCTGATCAGGTTGCTTGCCTTTCTTGAAAGGTTGTTTGGATTTGGAGTGGAATTTAACAAGTTTCTTTTTGGGGTTGATATGGTCTACAAGATTGACAGGATGGATGTACTTAGTGTCTTTTGCTCTGTGATGATCTTCAAGCTATAGGGACTTTACAAGATAAGACATGTTCATTTTTTTCTTGTCTATGACGGAGAGATTTAGCTAAGTCTTTCTAAGATGATGGGAGTTTTTCAATTAGAGCTGCTACTTGCACATTCTCCTCAAACTTATAGCCACTAGCAATAGATTTAGAGATAAGGTTTTGATATTCAAGAACTTGTGCGGAGACATTCTTATTTTCTACCATCTTATAGTCAAGCCACTAGATAAAAGTGTATTGTTCCAAGCCCGCATCTTGCATACCAAACTTATCATCTAAAGCTTTCCAAAGATCGAGAGCAGTAGGGTGCATATGGTAGATGTTGTAAAGCTTATCGGATAATCCAGAAAGAATCCTACCATGATAAAGGTAATCTATCTCTTTGGGTATTTTAAGATGAGACGAGGTAGGAGAAGCAAGTGGATCATTGTAAGTGGAATCTATTGCGAATAAAGAATTAGGAACAGAATTGACAAGGTCCATAGGATCGATAGGAGATTCAGGTTCCTTGGGAGGAGTTATAGCAAAAATCAATCACTAATGAAGTGAGCCAAAATTTCATTTTTGTTGCCATCTACAGAAATATAATCCTGCAAATTTACCAAGTCTAAGACTAGCAATATCTTCCATGCTCATCATTGCTCTTGGATCCATCTTTAGCAGAGACTAAGTTAGCAACGGCAATAGCAAACAGTAGATAGAAACTTGCGGATCTGACTTCACAACGTTGGAAAAACGATAGTAATATATGTATTGTTTGTAAGGTTTTTTTTATTTAGATAGGCAATCAATTATGATCAAAATAAAACAAAGAAAACTTAGTGCAAAGAGACAGTCTGGGAAATGGAGGCATGTCTGAAGACATTGTCGTGAAGTCAGATTCCGCTGCTCCAATGTACGAACTTGATGGCGGCCTGGCTCCCAATCACCCCCAGCTGGTTGCTGCCTTCCGATGTTAGCAAAACGGTTTTGAATTTCCATTGGCCCTCATCGTCGTAGAGAAAATAAAATAAAGCATTCGTCATTGCGAAGCCATAATCAGCGCACAAATGGTGAAAGGTAGATGGAGGTAGAATACTAGAAGAATATTGTAGTTTGTTGTTGTATGCAAAGGGTTGAGGGTACAACCCTTTATATAGATGGACTGTCAATGAGCACAAAGAGACCATTTTTTTCCTCCAAAATACTAAGGGATGAATAAGTTCTCATAGTATCGTAGGTCGCAACCAACATTACCGAGGAGACCCGTTTAATGCTTAAACAGCTATTTAAATGACCAATGAATAAGGTGGTTGTTCAATCATCTTTAATGGATTTCATTTCCGAGATTATAAATAGATTGGGAACTTGTACATCAATTGAAAATTATGTCGACTTAAAACAAATATTAGTTAAATAAAATTTATTTAAAATTTAAAAGATGAGAGTGGTTTGTGAAATACCTAAATTGATTATTGTTCACATACAATTCGAACTATCTATGAGGTGTTGGGCATCAAAATTTGGATATTTGTAGACGAGGAATAATAAAATAATATAATGAACCCTTTTTTATTTGTCTTGTTATTCCATCTAGTGATAGAACAAAAAATTAAAAAATTTGCATTCTTTTTCCCTGCATTCAATCAAAAATGAACATGAACGATAAATACTAGAAACCCTCACGTCCGATTTTTAAGGGGGGTCTCATAAGAACCTATCCTGATTTTTCTTTTGCTAGGCCTATAACTAAAAAACCTACTTTCTTATGATTACGAGGTTTATTCGAATATGAACTCCAATCATGTAAATACAACATCCCGCTTTTTCTACTACCCAAGGCTTCGAGACATTTTGAAATCTAGAAATCCATAAAAAAAGGTTGGTTGGGATACATTTAATAGTTTAAAGCGTGCTACATACTTAATCATATAGCTGTATATATATACCTCCATTTAAAAATATGCGAATTCCTCAAAATATATCCGAACATAGTTTGTTAAAAACCCCAGTAAAAGTCTAGTCTAGAAGAGTGGAAGGGTAGGAGTTGATAGAATGTATCTCAGATACAGACTTACGGTACAAATGAAATTCTACCCCTTTTGTTTGCGGAAGTTTGTATTTTCTTTTTCTTCACTCCCTCTCCCGCTTATAATTTCATTACCTTCGCTAGCTAGATCGGGCCCTTCATTACGAGCTTGTACACACGCTTCTAAAGCCACCCTTAATTTATTGGGATATTTACCCAGCGAACCCCTGAAATCTTTCAAAATTACCTCTACGACCTTTGAAACATCGATATTCCTCCCTAGACCCTGTAATCTTGCTCCGTCTTACCTCACGAACCCTACCGTTAAATTGGAACACCTAGAGTTAACTTCTTTAGGTTAAAAACGAGTTAATCTAACCACCTATGATCGGATGGCTATAATTAAATAAGAGAAAAAAGGGAGGAGGACTTGTGCAGGGGAGGTGGCAGGATCGGAGGAGGCTTTACGAGGCCGGCCGTGGGTCTTCCTAGCTGGAGCAGAGGAGGCGGCGGATGCACGCGGGGGGGCTCGAGCAGGGCAGCAGGGTCGGGGGAGGGGGCATCGACCTGGGGGGATGCATCGTGCCTGAAGCGAGGGATGAAGCGGGCCGAGGGCGAGCGGCGGGGGAGGAAGGCCTGCGGGGGCGGAGGCCTGCAAGGCAGCGGGGTGGAGGCCTGCAGGGACGCAGTGTGCAGCGGGGCGTGGAGGCCTGCAGGGTAGCAAGGTGTGGATGCCTGCAGGGTAGCAGGGGGCTGCAGGGGGTTTGGGCGGGGATTCTCGATGGCGGGGGGCTCGAGGAGCTGTGCGGGCTCTTCGAGCAGGCGGGAGAAGCTCGGGGCAGGGGGAGGTCAGGACCGGGCCTCGACGAGGGAGGGTGGGTGGGAGGGAGGTCAGGACCGGGCCTCGACGAGGGAGGGCGGTTGGCGGCGGAGCCTGGAGCAGGGGGGAGGGCGGTTGGCGATGCCCCGGAGGGAGGGGCGGCGCAACCGTTGGGTTGGTGCAGGTGGCGAGAAGGAGTGGCGGAGGGGGAACCTGCTGGACGCAAGCGGATGGAGGGCGCATCCCTGGAGCAGAGCAACAGGGGCGTTGGGGGCGCATCGTTCGCTCGTGGGAGTTGTGGGCAGCGCACGGTCATGGCGTGGACGGCGGTTGCGCAGGCGGCGCCCCGGAGGGAGGGGCGGCAGTCGGCGGGGGCTCGACTTGGGGCTTCAGGCGGCGCAACGTGAGCCGGGGCTTCGACGAGGACGACGGGGAGGCGGCGGTGGGAAACGGATGTGAGGAGGGAGGGGTGGAATGGCAATAACCGTAAATTTGACAAACAAGATGGGTATATTGTTACATTTAATAACGGAATCTGGTTAGTTTTAACGGACAAATGGAAGGAGGTTAACCCAGAGGGTCTGCACGGTAATGGTTAGCAAGATTACAGGGTCTAGGGAGGAATATCGATGTTTCAAAGGTCATAGAGATAATTTTGAAAGATTTCAGGGTTCGCTGGGTAAATATCCTAATTTATTCTGTAGAGATAGTTGTGCGTTGTTTATGTTATGTGTTATTTCTGTTTCTTTATGTACCTCTCATGTAATTTACCCAAGGGCTCTCTCTATATAAGAGACCCGAGGGCTCCATGGAATAAACAACGAAGTATTCTAACATGGTATCAGAGCCATGACCCTAACCTAGGGTTTCCACCGCCGCCGCCCCCCCCCTCTCTCTCCCTTCCCCTCTAGGGTTTCGGCCGGCCTCAACCCCTCTCTCCAACGCCGCCGGGGTCTCCATCGACGCCGCCGGGGTCTCTCACGCCCATCGGGGCCCCCTCCCACCGCCGCCGACA
This sequence comes from Ottelia alismoides, assembly GCA_037367405.1. Lineage (NCBI taxonomy): Eukaryota > Viridiplantae > Streptophyta > Magnoliopsida > Alismatales > Hydrocharitaceae > Ottelia > Ottelia alismoides. The sequence goes on along the minus strand of JAZKJV010010934.1, from coordinate 694 downwards.
GCCCCTGCTGGGCGCTCCATCGCCGAAGCTGGTCCTCCACCGCCGCCGACAGCCCCTGTAGGGCATCCTCTATCTCGCCGACCTCCTGCACTTGCTGTCCAGCCCTTGACCGACTCCTCTCGGTCGCTATTTTGGCAAGGTAGAGGCTCCCACAGCCTCTACTTGCTGCCGAGTTCTTTCTAGGACTCGGACTTATGTTTGATTCAAGTGCATAATCGTCTACCTATGCACTTGGATTCTACAAAGTTCCGGTAGACAGTATATTCTTGGTCATCATTAGTCGCTCTTCTCCGGCATCATGTCAGATCACAAGTTAGATATGCCCGCCATAGGTGCCTTCAAAGGTTCGGCACCAATTGTCAAGATGGACGGGACGAACTACGAGCTGTGGGCGATGCAGTTCCTCAGCCTCATGAAGTCGTGTGGTAAGAAACATATTCTTACCGAGGATGAACCGCCGGAGAAGACAGGGATTTATGCCTCATGGGAGGCTGATGATGCGTACGCCAAGGTATGGCTCTCAGATACGCTCACTATGGAGATAGCGAATGACGTCCTTCACCAGCCCACCGCTAAGGCGATGTGGGATATTTTGGCTATGTCGTACTCTCAGGTCCGCAATGAGACGAAGATGCTCCAGCTACAGCATGATATCTTTACCACGAAGCAGAACGGGGAGCCCCTTCATTCCTTA
>JAZKJV010010933.1:22500-42925 GCA_037367405.1 Ottelia alismoides | reverse complement strand
TCTTGTCGTCCGGAGTTGTCGGTCGCGCTGCTTTGCTTGCACAAAACCCGTCAATAGCCGCGTACGCCTGTGCGGGTGTGTGTTAAAGAAAGACGGTATGCGTGCCCACCGCCCCGCGGCAGTCAACGCTGACGGACACCTTACCGGTATGTGTCGTATTGTACGTTGTGTGACTGATGGCAAGGACAGCCAGGCCAGGGGGGGCCTTCGACACCCTGCCTGCCTGCCTACATTCGAATGCCCTGCCTGCCGTACTTGCAGCTCATGGACGGCGACATTCATACGGCTAAGCTGCCGAACGTGGACGTCACCATGATCCAGTACATGTACCTGCGGGCGAAAACCGCCGGCGTCGCCAAGGCGGTGCACGAGGGCGCGGCGGCCGCTGGCATCGAGGAACCAGGTACGACGGTGGCGGGGCGTGCGTTGGCGGCACGGTGGTGGTGGTTGTCGCAAGTCGCGAATGGGCTGTAGACAGACAGACGGTGCCAGTAACCTTTTGCATTACATGAATTTAAAATGCATCAATGCTGATGTAATGGCCAGAACCACCGGCAACCTCTGGTACAGACGGGAGACGGCACACCGCGAGGGCCAGAGGGTGCCGCTAGCTCTGACCATTACAATAGCATTGGTGTATTAGATTATGCCTGATTCATGTGATTGCACGGAAAACGGAAAGCCAAATGTGACAGGCACTCTCTGCGCCAGCCAACGCCTGAGCTTGAAGCACACAGCCGCTGTGGGGTGGCGCGGGGAAGACCTGCCAGCAGCCAAAGGGGGGCGATTGCCGTACTACTGCTGAGTGTCTCGGGCTAGCTAGGCCCAGCCAGGCGCTAGGGCCGTACTACCTCTGCAATCAGTCAAGGTCCATCCGAAACAGTACAACAACTGCTGATGACGCGATGCAGAGGCTCCCGGTGGCTCCGGCCACTACGTCAGTAGTGATGCATTAGGCTATTTCCAACTCATGTGACAGGACGTAATGCAAAAGCTGGCTGGCAACCTCTGGCCGCAGCTGTGCACAAGTAGCCTCGTCGCGGTTGTCATGTCGTTGCCTAAGCGGCAGTATGTAGTAGGGTCGCTTCTGCTCCATGAAGTATGAATGGGGCAGATGGCGGTTTCTCATTTCAGCTGTAAATCAATTGGAGTACAGTACTGTCGTACCTGCTGTAGAGCAGCCGCGCCGCTTTAGCGGCGCTATATGATTGGGCTTCCCGGCCGGTGGCTGGTAATCTGCCCTGTCGTTAGTTTCCCACCCGCCCTCCCGGCTCAACCAGCATCGCGGGCCAGGGGGAGAAGGGTCCACCGCGGCGTCCGCCCCGTCGGCGGGCTTGGTGGCGTGCCAGCATGTTCGGCGGTGCCGTTGGTGCGGGGCGCGGGTCCTGGTCGGTAGGCCCGCACGGCGTGCGCGGACAGTGGTTGGTTCGTGCATTGCCGGTTGTGGCGGCGCTTGGCGTGGCGCTGTTGCGCGCATACGCGCGCGGTTTTTTGTTATAGTATTTGAGGAACTAGGGGCGACGTCTGGGGGGCGGCGCCGCGCGTGGCGTAGTTGCTGCTCTCTGAGTCGTGGCCACTAGTGCAGACTGAAAATGGGGTTTACATCGGGGTTTTTTCGTCGTCGTCGTCGCCGTACTTTTTGGACTTTGGTCGAATCGTCTCAAATGGCAACGGTAAACTGTAACAGCTGATAAATGAGAAAGAGGCTTGTACGCGGCCTGGACTGCTTGCAAAACGGTCGTCTCTTCCGGTCGCTTCCCTCCATCGCTGCGTGCAGTGTACACCGTGAAAAAGACGTTTGAGGAGGAGCACCTGAAGCACGTGCCGCAGGACTTCAAGCTGCCCATCCGCTATCCCTCGTGGATGGAGCTCAAGTCTCCGCCAGTCTTCTCGCAGTAAGCACCAGGGGGGGGGCACATGGATTGGAGGTCTATCCCCCAGTTCAACCCAATCGCAGCCTTGAACCAATGCACGTTTCATCTTTTGCCACTCGGTGCTACACCCGACACGACACGGAGCCTGTCGGCACGTGCTGCCCCGCGCCTGCATATGCCGCTGCCGCCCGACTGCACCCACCCTGCTGCAACGCCCAGCTACTGCATTGCCGCAACAACGCCCAACCACCCAACCAACCACCCCAGCCCCCCCCACCCTCCCCGGCAGGTGCGCCCCGCCCATGCATGCATGGCCTCTCGCGCCCGGTCACTGAGTACCATGCAGCACCCTAGCTACCTACCTACCTACCTACCTATTTACCTACCTCCCCTTAAACACCCTTACACGTGCCTGCTGCCTGCCTGCCTGCCTGCTGCCTGCCTGCCTGCCTGCCTGCCGCGCCGCGGGCTCGCTCGCTCGCTGCCAGGCCGCACTCCAGTCTCGCTCGGCACAACAGATCCACCCCACACCCCATCATGGCCCATACATCAGCCGATGAGCGCTCAGTGCGCTTGGAAACCTGCTGCCCACCAAAGCCCACCCGGCCGGCCGCCGCATGCCACAGCCCTTGGCCCCTGCGCGGCTTTAGTTCAAACAAGAGGAGAAGGTGGAAAAACAAACACGCCAACCTTCGCACCCGCATTCACGTCCGCGCGCCTCCGCGCAGGTGCACCGTTCCCGTGATCATCTACGGCCACTACCAGCACAACCTGGCCGAGTTCATGGCCCGCACCCCCTCGGCGCTCAGCCTCTACACCTACACCCACCAGCACTTCGGCCCCGAGCTGACGCTGGTGCTGGCCACGCCCAACAAGCTGCCGCTGTACCCGTTCCACGTCAACCTGCTGACGCCCTTCAGCAAGTGCGTGTTCGTGCAACTGCACGCGATGCGCTACGAGCGGGCGTGCGTGTGGGCTGTAGTCGCTCTGCTTCCGTAGCACACACACCGCACCGCCAGCAGCGCCAAGGTCGGCAAGACCGGCCGTGCCTGTATGCCCCTGTTGAGCAAGTGCGGCTTTCAGTCAACTCCTATGCAATCAAACCCGCTTCATTCCGATGCAATTCGTGTGCAAGCGGCTGCCAAGCTGGACGAGGACGGCTGTGTCCGTCATCAGCTGTGCTGCTGACGAAGTTTTCGCACGCACCATTCAGCAGACCGACGGCGATCCGCCTCCACCGTGCTTCAAGGAGTACGTCTGTGCGCGCGCGCGGTCGCGGATCGGTCGCCTGCAGGTACAAGGTGTCGTCGTTTTGGGAGTTCTCGGACGCGGCTGCGGCGCCGGCCGGCAGCCCCAGCCCGTACACGGTGGAGGGCACGGCGTTCCGCTGCTTCGAGCGGCTCATAGTGTGGCGCCACCGCGGCGTGTGGTTCCCCGACATGCCCACCGCGGCGGACGTCATCCTCAAGCCACTACATCGCCGAGGGCCTTCCCACGGTATGCTTGTATGGCGGGGAGCGGCGGCGAGCGCATGCACGTGCAAAATGTGCATGTGTTAAGAAGAATACGCGTGTGCATGTATGCACGGCTTTCTTCGCCGGCAACCGCGTGTACACAGCGCACGCGCAGGAGCCCGCCGATTCTCGCAAGGCCACACACACCTCCATTGACATGTTGTATGTACGGATGGATGGATGGATGTACACAGCCCGGCATGCGCGCCGAGCCCGGCTGGACCAGACCGGACCGGACCGGGTGGTTCCGGTGGTTCCGGTCGTGGAGCATCATGATGGATGTATAAGCCTATACCCAATACAAGTTGTTGCATGTGCAGCCAAAGGTGACTGGCACCCTGGGACCGGGCAGGCAGGTACAGTGACGGCCCCCAACGCGGCATCCGCGCTTGACAGCCATCATCGTCATCATCATGCGACGCTTGACAACCATCATGCGACGCTGCTGTCGCCGCAGGTGAACGCGTGGCGCAGCACCGACAACTCCAGCCGCCTCCTGCGCATCCTTGTGGAGTTTCGGCCCTTCACCGGCGGCCGCCAGTTCCAGCAGCTGGGCGCCTTCTTTGAGTAAGCAAGCTCACGCCAACACCGTGTGTGTGTGTGTGCGGTGCTTTTGCTCACTTGCAAGCTACGGCAGTCAGAGGGCTGGTCGGGCGCTGTGCTGCTCATGCAGCCTCGCTCGCTGAACGATGCGGCCAGCGGTTCTTGTGCTGCCCTGGAAGGCGCTTCGTGCCGTACTGGTGGGTCTGCTGCCGACCAACCCTCCGGCGTGCCGCCGCAACGCGCAGCACCCTCTTCGATGTCCCACTCCAGGGAACTTATGCCGCGTGCCGGTTCTGACGCCCCCCCCCCTGCCTGACGCCGGCACCTGAATTCATTCACGGTCAATAATGAATGGTCTAATGGATGTACCGATGACCGACGCACGTGGCCGTCATGGGCCGGCCCCGATGGAACCGGCGCGCTGTCATTGAGGGCTCTGTACCCTTCTCCACCCACATCCTGCTTGACCATGCCGGGCATGCAACGGTCGCCTAGCATCCCGCGCAAGCACGCATGCATCACCGTGCCGCCTCGTGCTTGCCACCAACTCCCCCCGACACGTCGTCGTCGACCTGCCGTGCGTCTCCTCCCCTGCAGTGCGTGTAAGGAGGCCAAGATCCCGGCTGCGGACGGCGGGTGAGCAGCAGCGAGGGAGCGATGGACGCCAGCCCCGTAGCGAAGCGGCATGACCGGCGGGGCGTGGGGTGCGACGGCAAGCAGCTTGGTGGCAGTGTGTGATCTTCCCAATCTTTGCAGCTTGGTGACAGTGTGTGGTACTACCGTGGCTGCACCACCCAACACCAGCGCGATGCATGGGCGGCAGGTGCAGAGGATGAGGTTATCGTCATCATGTGCATGCGCCATCTCACCAGCATATGCCGCGCGGGCTGCAACGAGCTCCGGCAGCTAGCGGTTATGGACGTGTGTGTGGGCGTGGCTGCGTGCTCTCTTCCTCCCACAGCGAACCCGCCGCACCGCACCGCACCAGCGGCGCTCCGCTTGTGGCCTTTTGACTGACTGGGGAGTGCGGCGGCTGCTTTCGGCCGCCAGCACCCGGCCGTACTGTTTGTTATGGATGACACTAGGGTGGTCATCATCCCGCTGGGCTCCTGGCTGCCCGGCTGTCTAGCTGGCTGGCTGGCTGGGTGCCGCGTCGCTGGCTGCAGGGCGCCGTACGAGGTGCAGTGCCTCAACTACACCTTCGGCACCGCCTCCTTCAAGCACGACCTGGCGGTGCTGCAGCACACGCACGCCATCCTGTCCTTCCACGGCGCGGGGCAGGTCAACGGGCAGTTCATGCCCAAACACAGCAGCCTCATCGAGGTACGGCAGTGTACGACGATGTACGGCAGGTACGGTAACGTACGGCAGCAGGAGAAAAGTGTGGCAGCAGCGGCGTGAGCGCGCCGCGAGCTGATGAAGCCCGGGCTGCACCATTCCCTGTTGGTGTTCGCTTGTACGCTTTGCATGAGCTTGCGTGCGCCATGCCACCCCCCCCCCCCCACATACACACACACGCATGTTTCGCGCGGAGCGTGTGCATCGACCGCAGGTGCTGGAAGAGGGTGCCCATGGTTCCGGGCATTACATCAGCATTAATGAATACGGCTATTTCCAGTGCATGTGATTGGATGTAAAGTCCAAGGTGACTGACACCCTCTGGTGCTGGTCCTATAGATGCCAGCTCACTGTTAATCTGCGCCCACTCTGTGCTTCACCCGCGAGTGCGCCTTATGTGTGTGCTCCGCTCACTGCAGGTCCGGCCTCGAGAGTTCGGCACCAAGTTCCAGGGATGGTGAGCGCGCGTTTCACGGAATGCAGTTCCCGGCTGCCGTTGGACTCAGGCACAGCACCTATCGCACACGAGCTCCGTCGCTCCCGGGTGGTACGCCCTTTCAACTGCCGCCGGGCCACCTTCCCTTCCTTTCAACATGCTGCAGCCTCCCGCGCTACCTGACAAGCGAGCTATAGCCAACTACCTAACTACCTAGCTAGCTTTTGCTTGGCAAGTGTTTGACATGCGTCATCGTATCATGGGTGCCGTGGCGCTCTGTGGCCCGTCCCATACATGCACGAGGCGCCCCCTCCCCCGTCCCCGCCCCGCCCTGCCGGGCCCGCCCCGCCCCGTCCCCGCCCGTCCCCGCCCTGCCGCGCCCCGCCGCCAGGCCCAACATGTGGCACCCCGCGGTGTCGAAGCAGACCCGGCACGCCATCTTCTGGTGGGGCCTCAACTATGAGGACCCGCTGCTGTCCATGCCGGGGGTTGACGAGGTGGGCGGCGGCGGTGGTGCATGGTGCATGCATACAAGGAGGGGGGATGCCGGCGGTGGCCACGCAGGGTGGCGGGCGCAGGGTCCTCAGAGGTCGTCGGGGTAGGCGCGTAGATTGATGATTCAGTGAATGGAATAGGAAGCTGCGGGCGCAGGGCGCGGGCGTGTGCGGGCGTACACCTTGCACACCGCTGCAGTCGCAGCGCGGACGCAGAGGGGGGGAGGGGTGTGGCACGCTGTGCGCGGCTTGCCCCCAACTGGCGCGTGCCTGCTACTCCCCTCGGCGCCCCGCCCCCCTACCTGTTGTTCCGTTCCCTCCCTCCTCCGCGCCCTGTTTGCAGCGCGACGGCTACATCGCCAAGGGTGACGGGGTGGCCACACGCGACCGCTTCATAGTGCTCCGGTTCCAAGACGTGGCCCCGATACTTGAAAGCATCATCAAGGTATCTGCCATTATGTACGGCGCACATGTGCTGGCCCGGGAAGCCGGGGGGGGGGGCATCTCAAGGGGTAGGCGGAACGGGCGGTACCAAGCAAGCAAGTGGCAATGCACACGGCATCACCACCACGTGGCAGCTAGGTCTAGAGGCGTCGTAGGCTGCTCTCCGTGTGCTCGGCGGCAGCCACAAGCCAGCCCAAAAGCTGCCCGCTGCAAGCCTCCCTGAAGCCTCCCTGACGTAGGAAGGTGGATCTCGCCCCTGTCCAACGCCATCAGACGGTGCCGGTGGGCCCGGCTGTCACACCCCTGTACCATCATCATCACTGCATCAGCGCTGTTTCCAGTACATGTGCTTTGTTGTAAAGCCAAAGGTGGCTGCCACCCTCTGACGTCATATGCGCCTGCCGCGACCCGTTTTGTGGCGTCTGTCGCAGGTGGACCGAAACGTCACTAAGTACGTGGAAGTCGTCAAGAATGGCGAATTCCTGTGGCAGGTGGGTGGGCAGGCGGCGCCCCCTTCCTGAACCGCCGCACTCGAGACAGTCCGATGTGCAGCCTTGTGTCCTTTCAAGCGCCTACAGCACCCGTACTGTTGGATTTACCGACGTGACGCAGTACACCAAAGCACGGCCTGGCCTGGCGCAGGGGCGGTGGGCAACGAGCACGCGATGGCCAGCACCGCATGTCGTACTACTGCTCGCCATGAGCAAGGAGAGCCCTGTACGGCACTTCTGAGCGCAGGAAACCGCAGCAAGCCCCGACGATGGCGGCCAGCCAGCCTCTTGGAAATGCGATTTGACGATTGTCTATCGCAGCGCAGAATGCACTGCGGCAGTAGCAGTGCGGCTCTGCTGCCTGATGGACCGTGTCATCGCGTGTGGCTCAGGCGCCTGCTTGCATGCTGGTATGGCATATACGGCCCGCATCATATCATGCCCGCAGGTCAACCCGGGCGGTACGCTCGTCAGGGTGCCCCCCGAAGAGGCGCACAAGACCATCCCCGCCCTGCGCCGGTCCGACTTTTGAAAGCATGAATGTCCTGCAAGCAGCGGTGCTGCCCTTGGCTGCGAGCTGCTGTGGGAACGGGCAACGTGGTTGGTTGGTTGGTTGGTTGGGTCACACAGGCAGCCGGCACGCAGCAACAGGCAGCCGGCCAGGGCGCCACGCCACTGCATGTTCCTTCGCAGGGCGTGTGCGCTCCTCCTTTGCGCTCCCCGAGTGGTTGGTTACTCCATTGCGCAGCTACAGAGTCCCGCCAGGCGCATGAAGCCCTAAGGGGCTAGGTAGCTGGTTAGGTAGCTGGCGCCCATGACGGGGTGCCTACTGCTGATGATATGATGGGTGGCCTTGAACAAGGGGCCCCAGTCACTTTTGGCTTTACGTGCCGTTTAGTACATCAATGCATCGCCGTTTAGTGCATGCATCGCCGCATCAGTGCTATTGCGACCGCCGGAACCATCGGCACCGCTCGCTGCCGTGAAGTGGGGCTGGCAGACGTACATGATTGTAGGCCCAGCTGGCTGGCCTGAAGCTTGGGGGCAGGCTTGATGGTAGAGGGTGCAAAGCATACCTTGGTGGACAGCAGGAATTGGTGTCGTCGCCTACGGTGGCGCCTGTTGGGTCAAAAGACACGACGGCAGGAAGAAGCGAAGTGTCAGGCTCTGACACTGTCGTGCTTCACATGCACCGGAGCAGGCTCGTATGTGCAGACTTCCTTGTGCGTGCGGGGGATGCCGTCAATGAGTCAATTCTTTGATCACAAGGGATCATAAGTCTTTGATCACAAGGGACACCCCCGGTCGAGGGCCTGCCTACCTCGAGGTGGGTTTGGCGCCCTTGCCTTGCCGTGCTACACTAGGTGTGTCGCAAAGGCCGGGTGCATCGCTGGCGCATGCACGCCGTGGCGCGCGACGCGAGATCCAAAGCGCGCGGTGTAGGGAGGCGGGCAAGAACAGGGGCGGGGGGGGGGGGTGATTTGCGTTGCGCGTTGCGCACGGGCTGCCCATTTGCGGTTCGTGGGGGTGTGCGCCGGTATGCTTGGAGGGCGTGCGCGGACCTTCGATCTGCTTCTGGCACCATACACGGGCGGGTCCTGCTGTCCTCGGAGGAGAGGCGTCTCCTCTGCGCTGTCCTCGGTGACTGTACGGGTGAGTGGCAGATTTGATGCCCACGGCGGCGGCTCACGGCAATGATGGTTCTGCACGGCGCGCCCATGTGTGTGTGGGCGTGGCGAGGAGCGTGCGCGTCGCGTGCATTCCGCCCTTGGCTTGAGATCAAGGTAACGGCGAGATGGTGCTGCGTGAGCATGTGGTTGCGCATGAACCTGCTTACGAGCGCACGGCAGGCCGGTCGCGGCAAACAGGGGCGACAGGTATCACTGGCAACTGTCCGCGCAGTATGCCTGCCTGCCCATGAATATGAGTGTCGTCTTGACTGCCAAGCGTACGGAAGTACGGTGGTTGGCGCTGGGAGTCGTGGGGTACATGACGCAGTAGGCGCCAGTAGGAAGCAGGAACAGTCGCGCGAACTGCCGCGGCAAGAGCTGCGAAGGACACAACACCGTGCGGTATGTAGGTTGTAAGAAAGCAGAGGGTGCCGCTGGTTCCTGCCATTACATTGTGTTTGATGTATTAGGCTGTTTACATTGCTTGTAAAGCAAGTTATGCAAGACTGGCACCCCATGACACGGCACAAAAGCAGCTGGGCCGGACGGGGCACAGGATCTCCAGGCAGGCAGGGGTTCGTGGTGCGAGCCCCTCCGTTTTCCCTGCACTCTGCGTGCCCTGCGTCAGGTAGGCACGGCGCCTGCACAGACAGGGTGCCAGTGGTCCCGATCATACACTATCAACGCACTAGGCTATTTGTAACTTGTAACATGTGCAATGGCACGTAAAGTCAGAAGTGACTGGCATCCTCTGGCTGCTGAGCAAGAGCGGGAGCGAGCGAGCCTTAGAGCACGAGCGAGAGCGAGAGGGCGCGCGAGAGTGAGCGAGCAAGCGAGCACATGCGTGTTACACACCTCATGGAGCACGTGCTGCCCAGCCTGGAGTGGTTCGACATGACGCCGCACCAGCATGAACAGGTATCCATGTATCGCCGCGCTTTAGCAGCCTCTTTCGCGCGGGGAAGTAAGGTCAGCAACACCGGAACACCGATACGCCATATCGTGACCACCCTGGATGGCTGAAACTGCCACGCCCACGCCCCGACGGCAACGCTGGCACCCTGCTAATGAGGTGGAATGACGTGCTCAACTGGGTGCAAGCTCATGCATAGTGCGACGGCTGACGGATTTTGAAGGGGGCGGCGATGTAGGGCAACGATGACGAAGGCTGTGACTGGCTGTGAAGTCGGAAGCTGTAAGGTGCAAAGTTGTTTCGACCTCGGGCTAAGGCAACCTTACTGCTGCAGACAGCAGGCACCTCACCCTAGGCTGTTGTCGTGCGTGTTTGCGTTACGCATGCGTTTTGCATGACTTCATCGAGCAGTAGCTCGGTCTTTCGTCGAACAAGCCTTGACCACCTTCATCGGAGCTGGCAGCCCGCGCGCGTAGCGCTCCGACGTTGTCTTTATGGGGATCTGACCGAAGGCGGGCTCAGGTAATGTGCTGCATACGCGTTGCATTGGCGCCATTTCCCTTCGTCGTGCGCTTGGTTTCGGTGCTGGTGCGATCCTGATCTGGGTCGTTCCTTTGGATGACAGGCCGCGTATCGTTCATGCGTTCGATGGTGATGAGTGAGCTGTTTGCTGCCCACTGGTGCGCGCGTTGGGTTTCCGATGTATACAGCGTTTGAGTGTTTGCAGCACCTTGCGACTGGGGAAATGCACTGTAAGGGGAAAAGAGCTCAAACGAACGTCAATAGCTGGGTGGGGCAGCTGGCGTGCGTGCGCACAAGAGGCCTGCGAACGCACAACAACCGCTAGTGTGGGCCGTGCTGTGCAGCAGCTCCTGGGGAACAATGTTACAAGAGGGCAGTCAGAGGCGTCCTGCGTGAACCCATGCAAGGCTGGACGCACCTTAGTGGCAGGCGTCGGCCGAAAGCAGCAAATGCAGACTTACCCGCTTGGTAAGCTGGCTGCTAGCGTGCCTGCAATACATACAGTAGCAATATACTTAGAAGCCCTCAGCTCCTTTCAGCCGGCCGGTGATCGGTCAAACCACGCAGCCGTGCATGCAAACTGTGATGAACACGCGCAGGCCAAACAAGTCTACGTGCGACAAACAGGAACACCCAAAACCGGCGCCTCAAACGGCGTTGTTTTGGCCTTGAAAGGCCTCAGGCCATCCACCGGTTGCGGCGCATCATGCGTGCTGGAACACACACGCCCAACGGCAGGCCGACGGAAGCGGCCTGACACTCGCCAACACATGGCGAAAACACGACAACCAGACAGAAAAAAAAACAGACAGAAACCTACTGCCCGAGAGCTACAGGGCAAGATGCTACTGCCACAAACTGCCAGTGGGCAGACAGCATGCATCTACGCGAAGCACGCAATAACGCATGACAGGAAGCCTCAGCTGATGATGTGGACGATGACGATGTGCTTGGTCGCTGCCGGGCTCTTACCGACCAGGATGGGAGGCACCACTACAGTAACGGAAGCCTTTGTACCATGCCTCGAGGCATTGTACAAAGGCAAGTCCGGGACATGATCCTGTGCGGCCAGCCTTCTGGCACTCACCACGTACTGAGGGTGTATGTATGCAAGAGGCACACACACATTGCGCGCCCAGAAGGGTCGCTGGATAGGCTCTCTGGAAGCCTCTCAGACCAGATCCGGCTACAGGGGAACCCCGTGTGGTACAGCGTACGTTACAGTCCTCCCCCTCCAGAGGCTGTCCGTCCCGGCAGCCACCTGCTGACACCTGCATGCCTCAACACCGTAACGCGAAGAGTGAGGGTTAGGTTGGCCGACCTAAACCTTGCATGGTCAGTGAGGCAAGGATCATGGCGAAGCACGCAGGTCCCTTAAGTTGCCGCCCAGAACGTGTGACTTACGGGGTTTGTGCAGGCGCATCACCCTTGCTTGTCAGACACAGTGTGCACATGGGACGACTTAGGCGGTTTGGCAGCTAGCCCAGTAAGCTTGCAGTAACAGCTCGTGAGATTCTTTTCAGGTTCCCTTTCCAATGGATAAGGAACTCACAGCAGACACGGTTGCGTCCAGCCTTGCTCTCACTGTGCACAAGGATAGTCTCAACCTCTTGCTCAAACTCACCGTCAATGATGTCAGGTAGTGGCGGTACAGATACATGCCCGTCGTGCACGTACGGCTTCAGCAGCGATACATGAAATACATCATGCACGCGTTTAAGGGTGGAACCCGAGTGGCAAAAGCAACATTGTATGAACAACACAGGGCAGAGGGGACAGAGCCAGACCATGGCTCTTATCCAAATAGGGTCCCGCACGTCACACATACTGCAAGGGCGAGGATAAAGAGTGGGAAAGGTACCGGAACAAATATCCAAACAGTGTACGGAGAGCGCATGGGCTAACATACCATGTGAGGGCACATGGGCTAGCATACCATGTGTGACTGCGTCACAAAAAAAGTCCAGCCAATAATATGCTGCCTCATGATGAACGGACCAATGAAGCCAACCGATGTGCTACCTCATTGATATCCTCAGCGATGATGAATGGACCAACGAAGCTTGTGCGACCCATGGGTCTTCAGCCGCGTGTGCCTCATGCTGAATAGCATTCAGAAGCCCACCTCCAGCAAAAGAGGGCGCCGGTGCTCATTGGCGTACCGCTTTTGATGTTGCTGCGCCGCTTCCAGGCATGCTCGTGCACGATGTGCAAAGCTTCGTTCCTGCCTGCAGCGCTCGGGTAAAGTCAATGCTCAAGCCTATCTTGCAGTTAGGATCCACAACGTACTTCTTGTACTCCCAGTGCATGTCGAACCGTGGCAGGTACTCTGGCCACCTTGCCTGTCATCTGGAACGGAGGGGCTATGCCTGAAAGCACGGGTTCGGATTGTGATCAGTGAGAACCGAAGTGTGGGCCTTCGAGGTAGCAATGCCACACCCTTCAGTGCATGCACAACCGCAAGCATCTCGCAATCGGTCGCATGGTACTGTAACGCACCCCGTACAACATGGGGTTCCCTGTAGCCAGATCCGGTCTGAGAGGCTTCCTTCTGGCTGGGCGGGGTGGCACGTGCAAGCGCGCAACGTGTATGTGCCTCGCACATACCCCCAGTAGTACGTGGTGAGTGCCAGAAGGCTGGCCGCACGGGGCCATTGTCCCAGACTCGCCTTTGCACCACGCCTCCCGTTACAGTTGTTTCCTGCTACCAGGTTCTACACTCCTGCGACCTAGGCTTAGGGCCCTCTGCTGTTCGGTCTGTTTGCCCGCTGCCAACGACATCAGCATATTCCTGCTCTCATGTCCAGCGGTGTCCCTGCTAGTGGCGCTGAGGTAGACGACCGCCGTGCTCCTCCGCCTCCCGGCACTGAGCGAGGCTAATCGTCAGCCTGGTGCCACCGGCACGTCCACCGCTCAGCCTGGCGCTGCTGCCACGGACATTGACTCCCTAGACTCCCCGCTAATAGCACATCAGCCGAAGACGGTGCCGCACTACACTACTCCAGCCTGGAGATTGATCTGGGCGCCATCTGCGACGATGACGCCAAGCGCTCTGGCACCTTGGTGACAGACCTTCTGGATGCCACCCTGGCGAGGCTCTTCACCGTGGCGTCCGACATCCCCGAGGCCACTGGTTCCTGTGCCACGTTTGTTGTTTTGCGCCTGTCCCTGGCCACCTGGGTGCATGTCAACCGTGTCAAGGCTGACGTGTTGGGTGCCTGTCCTCATTTTACCCGCGCGAAGGTTCGCGGTTCGCTGTGCGCTGCCTGCCGGGTGCGAAGGTTGCGGATCTGCGGCATGGGCTCGCTGTGCGTCGCGTGTCTGCTTTTGCGAAGGGGTTCTGGAAGCCTCTCAGAGCGGGCGGATCCGGCTACAGGGAGCCCCGTGCCGTACAGCGTAACGTTTCACAGCGCGCCAACTATTGGCAGCTATTGGGCGGGCCGTGTGCGTGTGGCGGCTGCGTTTTGAGACATAGAAAGATGCGTCCTCAGGCGCAGTCCATGCGTGGATGTCTATCTCCAGCGGCATCGTGGCAGTCGACGCTGCATTCCGAATAGCCTACTCCGGACACAATTGCAACGGCCGCCAAGGCGGGACCTTCGCTCCATGTTGCTGCTAGCTGTCTCAAGCTAACTGATGCTGTGGCGGCGCGAGAGAGGGAGTCAACAAGTAACACGGCCGAATAGGCATACATGGGAGTTGCTGACCTGCGCGTGCTTTTGGAACAGCAGCACGATTCACTTCCACTGTCCACACTCCGCAGCTTGCGGAGCGTCTGGTCACCGATGCCGGTGTCAGTGCTGCGGCTGCGTCGACCCTTTGCGGCGCTGGTTGCCCAGTCGCTGACAGGGTGAACACATCGCCGAGCCATCCACGTGCGTCGTGCCGTCAGTGCGTTGATGAGATGCCAGAGCTCCGCAGCCGCCACGCAAGGCACCTATGTGTACCCAAGTGTGCTGTCGGCTAGCCAGCAGCAGCACAATAGCGGCGAGCTGCACGTGCCGTATGAATTGCGCCTGAGCATGAAGCAACTGTGCGGCGGCTTGGCCTCATCGCCAGCCTGTGCACCCAAAACCGCGACGCCGCTGACGCCTACAGCTGCATGACGTGCGTCCTTGCTGGTCCTGGGTGAGGGTCCCCGCGGATCAACCGCCGCCATTGGATTGGGTCGCCTGCAAAAACTGCTTCCCGGTAATGTTGCATGGCCGGGACCATGGAGGGCGTGACGCTTGGGGCTGACGTCTGCACACGCCAGTCGTTGCCCGGGACGCCGTCCGTGTGCCGTATCACAGGATGTCAGTGGTTGCAGTCATCTCAAACGACTTTATGATGTAATCAGGTTCTTGCCAGTACATGTGATAACACGTTAGCCAACAATGGCTGGCATCCTCTGTACGTATCAACCGCAGTGAGTGCAGACAATGGCGACCCTCATTCAGCCCGTGTTCCTGCCCACCCACGCTACATTCCTTCATGTTCAGTACAAGCATGCGCCTTTGCGCGCCGAGCTGCCGCTGCTGCTGCTCCTACTGCTCCACACCGCTCAGGCCTGATTCCTACAGCTCGCCTAGGAACGCGCGGCGCGCATCATCAGCGCAACCTATCCTACGCCGTCCCCGATAGCTACGCCTTGCCCCAACGCTCTTAGCCGGTCCTGCATGTTGGTGCTGCCTCCTTCGAAGGGCCTGCGCGTTCAGAGCGGACGTGCATGATGACGGATGGTGGCAACCACCTTTGGATTTCGGTCAACACACGTGTATGGCAGTAGGCCTTATACATCAAGTTCGACCATTGGCACCCTATATGGTGATGACGGCGTGGGACAAGGAAAACACGGCCACGTTTGTGGAGGACAGGATACAGACACATCATTCATGCAGCCGTCGCGCATGCTGCTTCCGGTAGGCGGTAGCCAGGCGGTTCAGCGCCCTCAGCCCTCCCTGGCGTGCGTTCACACTAGTGCGCCCCTGCAGTAGGCAGTTTGACCTGGGCTGGATGCAGGGTGCCCCCAAGCGAGGCCTGGCGGACAGGGCGACCTCGGTGTAGTGGCGCGTTGCGGCATGCTTGTTTCGTCGCCACGGCCCCCCAACGCCCCCCGCAGAGGGTGCCAACCACCTTTGGCTTTAAGTGCAGTTACATGTATTGGGCAAGCCCAATACATCAGTACTGACGAAAATGGCCGGAACCATTGGCGCCCTAACGCTCCCATTTTCCCCCACCCACCTGTACGCTGTTGACGTCAGCCGTTCGTGGTGCTGCGCCTCCGCCGTGCGCTGCGTCGTGGCCATGGCCTGCCGCCGCGTCAGGTCCGCGCTGCGCTCCGCGGCGGACTGCTGCGTCAGCGCTGCCAGCTTGTCGTCGTACGCCTGCGGGCAGGCCGCGCCGTAAGCAGCATGGCAGGGAGGCGCACAGCACCAGGGGTGTCCCTTTCTTTGCCCTTTCTTTGGCGAGGCAAAAGAGGGAAACGCGCCGCCAAGGTGCTGTTCTTTCACAACCCCGACGTGCCTGCCCAGGCCATGGGGGAGATAGCAGCACTGCTCTGAGCACTGCAGGCAGCCGCGCCCGACCAGAGGGTGCCGATCGTCCGGCCATTACATCATATTGATGTATACCGCTTTTTCCAATGCATGTGATTGCACGAAAAGCCAACCGTGACTTGACACCATGTGGCCCGCAAAGCTAGCCCTGGTGTCGTACAAGGTTGGTGCCGCACCTTGAGGAACTCGTCCTTGGCGCGCAGCTCCTGCTTGACCGCCCTCATCCGTACCGTCTGCGACCGCGCGCGCGTCGCCTCGTACACCGTGGCGTCGTGCAGCTTTGTTGCTTGCCGTGACATGGCCTCGCGCCGTGCGCCGGCCTGTACGTACGTACGACACGTGCGGCGCGTACGGCAAGTACGACACTTATACGGGGACACACACACACACAGCTTGATGACAGGCGGCCGGGTGAGAGGGCGCCAGTCATCTTTGACTTCATGTCATATTCATATGTCTGGAATGGTCGCATGCGGTTCATTAACACTGGTGAAATGGCCATAACAATCGGCACCCTCTGGCCCGGTACCCCTGGACCCGATGTGTTTGGCCCGGAAGCACGTGCACCACGGGTCCCGGGAGGGGGGGGGGGCGTTTCGCGCCCTGTGCGTTCACCACACCTTGCTGCACCTTCCGACGCAAGGATACGTCTTGCAACAACCCCTTCAACGCTTCAACGACGCCCAAGCCCACACCTGATCCCCCGCGGCCGGGCAAGCCGACGTCCGTACACAGGTGTACGATGTCTATTCCCCCCCTGCCGCACCCACCCAGCGCACGTAAACACTGAGGCTACATAAGCTGCGCTGCAGCTGAGAGACGCTTTTGCGATTACTCATCGCCGCTGCCCCCGCCCCCCCCCCACACACACAAACACACCTGCAGCTCCCTGAACTTGGTCTCCTCCATCGCCGACGCGCCCGCCGCAGCCTGCATCTGCTCGAAGCGGGTGCGCTTCTCCTCCGCCGCTATCCGCGCCCGCTCCGCTGCGATGGCCGCGCGCTTCGCCTCCAGCTTGTCCGCCAGCACCAGCACCTTGGCCTCGCGGGCCTTGGACGTCTTGGCCTGCAGGGAGGCCAGTCGCCTTTGGCTTTACGTGCAGTTACCAGCAATCGTAATAGCCAAATACATCATATCCAACGTAATGACGGGGATCATCAGCGCCCTTCATGGATGCCGCGGGTTTGCATTTTGTGGTGCTGTCGTGCGTAGGAAGGAATGGCAGGAGCGCGGGTAAAACCACCGCACGGGCCAATGCAAGGCCATAGCGCAACGGCGGGGCCGGCTCCACTGAGGTGCTGATTGAAGGGGCACCAAGACTAGAGGGGCCAGCCACTTTTGGCTACGCCTTATCTGATGTATCATTGGCAACAGCCCAGCACATCAAGTACGGTACATCGGAATGACCGCAGCAACACTGGCAATGTCTGTCAGGACTGCCGATGCCATTGAGGCAGTACGGCCGGCCACACACCTGCGTCGCCGCGCCCTCATCCTTGGCGGACGCCCGCCGCGCCGCCGCCTGGGCCGCCGCCACCTTGCGGACCCGCTCAATGTTGGCGGCCTTGTCAAGCAGGGCGGCCTCCTTCTCCTGGCGCTGCCGCAGGATCTCAGCGCGCTGTCGCTCCTCCTGTGCAGAGAGACCCAGTCACAGCTGGTTTTACATGCAATCACATGTACAAGGAATCGCATACTGCATCGACACGGATGCAATGGCCGGAGCCGCTGGCACGCTCTGTCCTTTGCGCGGGGCAGCATCAGGGCACCAGAGGGTGCCAGCCACCTTGGGCTTTACGCCTAACTTGATGTATAGGGAGTAACCCAATACATCCATCAGATACAATGATATGATGGCAACATGCCCAAAATGGGTAGCCCCTTCAAGTAGATTTGCTGGCAAAGCGTCTTTAGCAGGGAGCGCGGAAAGGGCGGCGTTGCCGCCATTGAGCTGCAGCCTAGCCAAAGCAGCGCCCACGAGGGTACTGGCGGTTGCAGTGCGGCAAAGGGACATGCCGCGTGAAGACAGCTGCAAGCGTACCACGGCAGCGCAGTCTCACTTCAGCCCAGCCCAGCCCAGCCCAGCCCAGCCTAGCCGCCCTGCGGCGGGCTGGGCGGCTCACCTCCTCCCGCTGTCTCCGCTTGGCCACCGCCAGCCGCTCCCTGAGCTCCATCAGGCTCATGCTGTCCAGCAGCCCGTGGTCGGGGCCTGCGGCACACAGCACCAGTGTCGACACGGCAAAGTGAAAGGCGGGTCTGATCTGACGGGTGGTGTACGGCTGGTACGGGACTGAAAGCCCAGTGTGCACTACAAGCGCAGTGTAGGCTCTCAGGGATGCACACAAGGCCCGGCGGAAAGGCGCTCGCCAGTACGCATCGCTTTTGCTGCAACGGCAGCATCACGCCGCAACGGGGGCCGCGCAGAGGGGCCACAGCCACCTTTGTGGCTTTGTGTGCGAATAGGTGTACTGGTAGTCGCCTGATACACCAAAAACAACATAATGGCCGCGCACCTGTGGCCGTGGGGTCAAACTCCTTGACCCGCTGCTTGGGCGCCTTTTCCAGCGCGCGCAGCTGTAGGATGATGTCGCGCCGCTCCGCCATCTCACGCGCCTCCGCCTCCGCCCGCTGTCGCGCGTCCTCCGCCTGCTTGCGCCGCTCCTCCTCAGCCGCCAGCCGCTTCTCGGCGGACAGCTTCTCCACGGCGGCTGCGGTCGCGGCGCGGTTCTGCGCGCGCACGTGCGCGGCACGCGACACACACACGGCAAGGCAGCGTAGGCACGCCGAGTAGGCATTACGGAAACAAGCAGGCAGGTCCGTCACCACGCTGGGCGCGAGCTCGGAAATCTCGCCGTAGCGCCGTTAGCAGCCGCACAACGAGCACCTCAACGCACGCGCGCCGCTGGCCCGCTGACCCATATCTGCTCTTTCCCCCCGCTGCTCCCAGCCATCCAACCGCCCCATCCAACCGCCCAACCCTCCCTCCCACCCACCCAAACCACCAACTAGCAACCAACCAATCAAGCAACCACTCACCTCGATGACGGTGTCACGCTTCTGCTGGTTGGCCTTGACCTGCTCCTCCCGATCCCGCCGCAGCTCCTCCTCAATGCGGCGCGCCTCTTCCTTGGCCTGCCGCGCAAGGGCCTGGTTCGACTCCACCGCCTCCTGCCGCGCGCGGATGGCGCCTTCCTGCACCGCCGCCATCTCCTGCCGCCGCCGCTCGATGCTGGCCGCACGCTCCGCCTCATCCTTCTCTAGCATGGCGGCCTGCGCGTACCGGGCAGCCGTAGCAGTGGCTCACCACCATTAGGTGCACGTGGACGCGATCAAGGCGAAGCAAAACGGCCCCCCCTCACACCCTTGAACCCTGCACTGCAGCAGGCACGCAAGCCCAACAGACATGAAAGGGGAGTCGCACTCAGCTGCATCTCCGAATACACGGATGCATACCAAGGCCCCAGAGGCACATGATAATTTGGGGGGGGGGGGGTGATGCCGCTGGCATATCCCGCTGGACCACCGTGCCAGCCCCGCTGCCTGTCCCGCCGCGTCGCGCGCACCTGCCACGCCTTGAAGTCCGATGCGTCGCGCAGCTCTGCCTCGTACCGCCGCAGCGCCTCCGCCTCCTCCAGCTGCTTGCGCCGGTACAGCGCGTCCTCGCGTAGTATGGCGGCGGCGTTCAGCCGCACCTGTGCAGCGAGGGTGCGGGTGGCTGCCGTCATCCAGTGGTGTTTGACGTTTTAGGCCATCACCGAGATTCATGTGATCAGACGCAAAGCCAAAGGAAGCTGGCACCCTCTGCAGCAGCCGGCAGGCAGGCATGCACCACCAGCATTTGCGAATTGGCGTCGTTGGGTGTTGCGCTTGCTGGCTCCGTCTTACGTACGCGCGTGCGGACTGTAGTGGTAGCTGCCATCCCATCCCGCTGCCCTTGCTCTTGTCGTACCTGCGCTGTGGGCGCCGGCGGCGCGGGTGCTGCTTTTGGCGCCTTGAACAGCAGGTCCTTGGCGCGCTCCTCCTCCACTTCGGCCCGGATCTTTTCGATGTTGGTCGGCCGCTCCAGGATGCGCAGCTTGAAGGGAGCAGACCTGCAGAGCAAGCAGCGCACAAATGCTTCGCTTTGGGCTGCCGTTAACGTTGTGCGCCGCAACGGGGACGCACCAGATTCATGACCACAAGTCCGCGGCTCGGCGCTGCATCCACTGCATCATTGTGGCTGCGGCTGTGACGCGGCTGTAACCTTCAAACCCGCCATCAGCTTGCGCAGGCATGCCCCGCACTTGCATCCACCACACTGTGCCTGACTGTGTCGACGCCCCGTCAAGAGAGCTGCGTTTGTCACTTGTAAACGGCAACAATCGCAAAGCCGAGGCCCTCTACCCACTTTGCAATCTTCTCCTCCATTTTGGCGCGGTTGGCCTCCTTAGCGGCCTGTATCGCGCGCTCCTCCCTGCGGGGGGCAGTGCAGGCAACCGCGCGCGGGCAGGTGACGTAGGTGGTACGGCCACAAGCCACAAACCGTACGTCACGTTGCAAGGTGATACCTCGACATGTACTGGTGCTTTCGACACCAGAGGACGTCTTTTACCACCGTATGCCCGTTTTTTGGCATGGACCAGTGTGCGTTCGGCACTCCGCTTAGGCAGCAG